>KK122338.1:5132-127715 GCA_000611955.2 Stegodyphus mimosarum
ACACACACACATGCAAGCAAAGTATAATCACTAAGAAGAAATATTAGTAATAGCGCAATGTAAAATACACATTATATATCAATTACAACAATTTAGCTTTTTTCAATGGAATGAAAAGAACAATAAATGTCAAAAAGTCAATAAAACAATTACATATTAAAATATGGAAAACGTCGAGAAAATGTTTTCATTCCTTTCTTTTATTAAAGCCTTTTACTCTGGCTTTTGCTTTACGGAATTCGTTTTCATTTTGTTTCAGTTTTACATTTTCTTGTTTTCACTAAGAAATTGTTGAAGATTTAACTGTTATATTCTCAGCAATTAATTTTCTTTGCCTCGCAGAGTAAATCATTAATTTGCCGAAGTTTTAGAATGATTAATAAGGTTCTTATGAATGGAATTACATAATTTTTACTATATATGTTATCAGAACAGATAAGCATTTTATTTGGGTCATTGATGACTTGCATTTTTCTGAATGCATTTACGAACTCAGCATGATTTAAGACCTATTAGGATCCAAATGGCCAACGCTGCTCAAATCTAATTTTTTCCGGTTTTAGATCCCTGGAAAAGAACCAGATTAAAGGATTTTTTTCGTGCTTTAACTTCCTTTATCTCGCATATTTAGGAGGCATTTTCTATAAAAATCCTTCGTGAATAAATTGTCTTCTCTGGGCAGATGCCACTTGAATATTTTCCCAAATTAAATAGCTGAAGCAATTTTATTATCCAGTTTCAAATTTTATCTCTTATGTATATTACTTAACACTGCATTACAATGAAAATTTATCATGGTTTTGCAATTTCACATAAATATATGAAATCTACCAATTTCAAAGGCACATCCAAGCTATCTGGTTTGGAATTTGAATAACATCTTAATACTTGGAGGAACACTTTCTGAAAAGAAATTTTAACATATGAATGGTTTTTATAAACTAATGAAATTCCTGCCGCAAATTTTCATAACTTCTTATTACTTCTCGGCATATTTTCGAAATTAAAAACTAGATATGATTCAATAGCTCAGTGCCAGATGCTAGGCATAGATATTAAAAATCCCGAGTGAGAAATTTTACTATTAATTAAGCTCTGCAATGCATAATATTTATATAATTTATATTTATATCCAGAATGATTATAGATTTCTTTTCTATGATCTTATTAAAACCTGAAGCAAAGGCTAATTTGCATTTCATTTTATGGAACTGGCTAGTTTATAAATTTATTAGTAAATTCCAAACTTACTTCTTTCAGATTTAAGGCTAATGATTTATAAACTTATTAGTAACTTCCAGTAAAATTTAATAATTCTATAATTATTAATTTATTTGTAAATTTCAGTAAAATTTTATTAGTAAATTAGTATATAAATTTATTAGTAATTTCAGTAAAATTTTATTAGTAAATTAGTATATAAATTTATTAGTAAATTTCAGTAAAATTTTATTAGTAAATTGCTATATAAATTTATTAGTATCCAAATTTATTTCTCGCAGATTTAGGCTTGCAGTTGTACATTTAGAAATTTTTTCCCCTTTTGTTAAAAATAATTCTGTAAGTAATGTTTTTTTGCAGAGGAGGGAAAAGAAAGCAAAAGTTCCTAACATTTCTATTAATTATTTCGATTTTAAGCATAATTAAGTTTTGATACCAACTGAAACATCCCAGTGGATTTCGTAAAGATAAAAGAGAACAGGACCTTTCCTAAAGATCTGCTGTTCTTAAAAAAAAAAAAAAAAAATTTCAAAAACAAACAAATTTGTAAAAAGAAGAAGATCTGATGATGCATTTTCAAATGGGATTGAAATCAATAAACAATTAATATTCATCAGGCAATAATAATTATATTTATTCGCTACGTGCCTAAAATTGAAACGGCTACGTTATTATTGTAATTATTATTATTGTTAGCCCAATAGGGCGTTAGACTCAAAGGGCTATTAGTCAAAACGGCATTTTGCGCCGTTTCATTTTCAGTGTTGATTCACTTTTCAAACTGTTGCCACAAATATTATCGCCATGTATTATATTTAAAGAAACTAAATAATGGAGAATCAGCATGAATGCATGAATGTTTCTTGCAGTATGAAAAAACAACGATACCTAGAGCCATCAAATTTTGAATAACGTTAAGTCCTCCAACCGAACATGGACACTTGGAAGCTCGAATTTTGAATTTCGAATTTGTTTTATTATTTACTAGCTTTTACCCGCGGCTTCGCTCGCGTTAATGTCCTTATATCCGTTTCAAAGACTATTGAAAAGTAAAGAAAATATTTTGATTTTTTTTTCTTATTGCCTGACCAGGAAAATCAGGATAAAATTTTAGTTACTATTACTTATTTTTTGAAGTTAAAAATACACTTCGCGTAAAATTTCAGTAAATACTACCCTTCTTCAATACCTATAATAGGCCGCGGATATTTTGTATTTACGCGGAGTGTATCGCCACGAAATTTGGTAAAACTGCTACATGCATTTCCTAATGACTGAAAAATGTTTGTGAAAGAAGAGCCAAAAGCCGGAAATCCTGAAGGATTTTAAATAATAAATTAAATTAAGCAAATAAAAATTAATAAACGTTTAATTAATAAATGTCACTCCTTAATTACTTAACCGATCATCGTGAAATTTTCAAGAAGTTTTTTTGATCTATTAGAAAAGGTTATAGGCTATAAAATGTTTGCGTGGTTTAAGCCACGCATCTGCGCAAGCAGACAAACTTTCACATCGTTTAACTTATCGTTATGAAACTTTCAACATTTAATGTTTATACAACGACAATCATTTTAAGCTATAAAACCTATTATATATTTTAAGTTTCAACAAGTAAGTTACCTTTTATACCCTATAACCTTTTCAAATATATCAAAAATATTTCTTGAAACTTTCATGATGATCGGTTAAGTAATAAAGTTGTGAACGCGTAATAAACAAACAAACAAACTCACATTCGCATTTATAATATTAGGATTTCAAATTTTGTAAAACTTTAACAAATTTCTGATCAACAAACTCAGTGATTTCAAAGTGAACAATACAACACTATACGGGAAAAAAAAATACATTCAGCGCCCGAGGCTGCGTATCGGAAATTCTGAAGATAAGCTGTTTTGCCGTTTTTAAATATTTTGTGACATTGCTGTTGAATTGAATTTTATGTGGTTTAAGTGCGAAGAATAGGATATTACTAAATAAAGGTAGCACAGAAAAACGTTAAACAATAAAAAAAAAAAAAAGCGCTTTTGGGCGCATTATAAAATCTGAAGGCTTTCAGACTTTCTTTTATTTTTATCATTTATTTTCTCAAAACACTTGTTTATCTTTTTCACGTTTTTGGCGTAGTTATTAAATTTAAGCAGCAAGCTTGAATTTAAAACAAGACTTCGAAAATAATCACAGATCATCGGCACTGCTATCAAACCAAACTAAAATCTGTATTTAGGGTATTTTCTTACATGAAAGTATTGCATTATTTGATTTTTCGCCATTCCATGTTACGGGAAAAAATCTGAAAGATTTCAGATTTTAATTTATGACTAAAGGGACGTTTTTATTTAACATTTTGTGTGTTACCTTTATTTATTAAATATCATGTTCTTCGCACTTAAACCATAAAATTCAGATTAAGAGCAACATCGCAAAATAATTTGAAAATGAGCATATCTTTAGAATTTCTATATGCAGACACGAGCGCTGGAGATAAAAATGTTTTTTCTGCACAACGTTGCCATTGCTCGCTTTGAAATAGTTGAGTTTGTTAATTAAACATTCGTTAAAGTATTACAAAATATAAAATCGATAATAAAGCAAATTCCAAATTTCAAATTTGGGCTTCCAGATGCCCATATTCGTAGTAGGATTACGTCATTCAAAATTTGATGGCTCTAGGTACCGTTGTTTTATTACAATGCGAGAAACATATGTACATTTACGCAGATTCTTCAATATCTAATTTCTTTAAATATAATACAGCGCGATAATATTTGGTGGCAACAATTTGAAAAGGGAAATAACGCTTTTAGTGAATCGCCGCAAAATTCCAAAATGAAGTTAATATTCCTTCTGGGAAAATTGCTCCTTTGGACTAATTATGTTCTTTGAATTTAAAGGAAAAGAATTATTACGTAAAAGTCGTAACAGGGTCTCTCCGAAAGTCCCTAACCTAAATACATTTTACATATTCAAATAATAAACTTAATTTAATGTCAATCAAAATTTGCCTTATGTAAACTTAACAAATCATAAGCAAAGGCTGGAGCTCGCAGCTTGTGATTCAACAGATATTTCAACGAAATTACTTTAGCTCTCACCAAATTTTAATCATATTTCACGATCTCGATTTCACAGAAGCATTACCCTGAATCCTCTGAGTAATTTGCAGCATTTACAGATTAATAAATAAATATCATCAGCAATCAGCAACCGCAGACAAAGAGATCTTTTCAGTACTTCGGGTTCAATTAATCCTGCTACAAATAAGTCCGGCAATTTGAGGTTTTTGTATTTATATTTTGTAATATTTGTAGGTATTTTCAAGTCTGTTATCTGATTCTGGAATTAACAGAATACAATCGGACTAAAGAGCAAAAAGGCCTACCATTTACAGGGATGTTCCTAGCAGAGGTGCAGCGCGTAAAAATATGCGGGCGGCGAAAATTAGAGACAGCCGGACTCTCGCGTTACCACGCCTAAATATTTTAAATTCATTTAAGTACTTGTCATATGTAAGTACTTTTTATACAATTTGTAATCTGCGAGTACTTAGTGAATAGGAAATAAAAATTTTATTAATCATTGAGCGCTTTTTTTTTTAAATTTAGGGGCGGCAATCCTAAGAAAGTACGCGGTCAGTCAATGGCCTAGTATCCACCCTGACCATTTAGTAACAGTCACACCAAATACGCTATTTGGACTAAGCTTCATCGTACTAGTAATCTATCAATCATATTTTTGTCTCTTTTTAAATTCCTTACTTTTAAAAATTATTCATACATTTATGGATTGAGCAACAGAAGGTAACATACAAAAGAAAGAAAAGACTAACTAATTAGCAAATGAACAAAGCCATAGGAAAATCATCATTTTTCAAGTATAATTTTACTAGTTAACCACATATTAAGGTGGAGAAAAAATAATGTATTTTGATTTCATTATTGGCGCATGTTAAAAAATGTGTTACTGATGTTCTTGCACATTTTGACTCACCTTGAGGGGAAAAAAAACTGCTGTAAAAAGTGGTAGTCAGTTTCAGCCACAATCACAGTAGGGACCATGTTCTCTGCTCAACGGGGTGGAGGCGTCTTCAGTGTCATCACATTGAATATCTCTCACATAGGGAACAAGCCCCAACTCCTTTTCCCTTTTTTTTTCCTTCATCGGTTCTATAACTTCCAGAAAGGAGAATCAAGAGGAGCAGACATTTGGAACATGGGTGCCCACAAAGGGGACTTGGACTGCAGCAGACACAGGGGTGTCTTCCCCCTGGTCGGTCTGTGCCGTCAGTCAGCTAAACGAGACCTCAATAGTGGTTGCGATTGGTCTGAGTTTGCATAAGGAAGAACCTCTCATGCATTTCTTTGATGATGGTACGAGAGAGAGGGAAAAAAAAAAGTACAATAATGACAAAGAAATAAAAAGGTGGTTTTCCTGCAGTCTGTAACTGCCAAGTGTCAGTCAAGTGGTATTTGAATTGACTATTACAACGTGCTTGAAAAGTGCGGTCTTTCTTTAAGTTTTCGAGATTTTTTGGGGGCCTTTTTCGCGGTGCCAGACACCTCGGTATTTTTTTCCTTCTTTCTTCCAAATACGTGTTTCTCTTTCTGCGACGATTTCACACGTTAGCTTTCGATGCAAAAACCAGGTTTAAAAAATATTCAGAATTGTCTTGAGCTAATAAATAAGCAAAGGGTTTCGAAAACATAAGACTTCGCTTACACAAACTTCGCTAACAGACTTCGCTTTTCGCTTACACAAAATTCAGCTAATCGATTATGAAGTTTTCCAAAAAATACTAAGGTATCAGTTAAACATAAAGACACCTAGTGAGTAAAGTTGAAAGCAGTTCACAATTAATTCTTACATTCACAGCAGCGAACTTAAAACCAAATAAATTATGCGTATTTTCTGACTACTGATGTTTATTCTCTTCCAAAAGCTGATTTTCAGAATGTCTATGTCATGGGGAGGGGGGAAATGCTGTTCTTTCATGTATTACATTTACCTTGTTACCTAAATGCAGGCAAGTTTTTATGCATCAACGTTTGTTTCCAGCATGTTGCTTAGGCAACTATATTAAATAAAAGCAGAATTCTTCATGATTATTATGACATGATAATAGATCAGAGCTAATGGAACGGATCATTTAATAGAACGGATTTTCAGAATGTCTATCTCGTGGCGGCGGTGAGAGGGGGGAAATGCTGTTCTTCCATGTATTCGTTTACCTTGGTACTTAAATGTAAGCAAGTTTTGATGCATCAACGTTTGTTTCCAGCATGTTGCTTAGGCAACTATATTAAATAAAAGCAAAATTCTTTATGATTATTATGACATGATAACAGAATAGAACTAACAGAACGGATCATCTAATAGAACGGATTTTCAGAGTGTCTGTCTAGTGGGGGGAGGAGGGGAAATGATGTTCTACCATATATTACATTTACCTTGGTACCAAAATGTAGGCAAGTTTTTATGCATCAACGTTTGCTTCCAGCGTGTTGCTTAGGCAACTATATTAAATAAAAGCAGAATTCTTTATGATTGTTACGACATGGTATACAATATTAGCAATATACACTGTCTTCAGAGAAAAAAAACTGTATGACAACTACTCTTTAAGTTTTACTAATAGTTTCAATTTAAATTCTGTCCTATTTTTTTCCCTTGCCTCGTAATAATACGCCCTTTGATAAAAAGTTATATAAACTGAAAAAGCAAGCTACGCATTTTAAAAGCAAGTTGTTAATCTTAACCATAAGCCTATTACAGCTCGCATCGTTTGCTGCTGTTTGTGAAAGGCAACTGCAGTAATTATAAGTGAGCTGTCGAGAAATGTAAAAGTAAGTTGTTTAAGAAATCATACATCCATTCCGAATTAGGTGTTTTAAATTTAGATTATTGTTGTAAATATTGGAAATATAGCATCAAGGCATGTAAGCTGTTTCTGCAAGTTTTGAACTAGAAGACGTCGTTTCAGTTTGTGATAATTTTAAGTTTTGTAGCACCCACCAGGCGTGGCAAATGACGTTCTGTTTACTTTTTTACATTTGAATAGTATTGTATATTGATAGTTAAGAAATCTCAGGGATGTTAATTCGCCAAGCATTATCTCTGGATAGTCGTTTGCTGAGGTTACTTTTCAACATAGAAGTTATAACCTAAAATTGGAAATTGAAAATCTAATAGAGCATGTGTGGTAGAGATACAGTAACGAGGGAAAAAATTACATTTTGAACTTAAAGGTATTTATTTTTGCTCAGAAGGATAATAGAAAATTCTGTAGGTATCAGAAAGAATAACATTATACTGACGCCGTATCCTCACGTACTTGGGAACTGAAATGAGAAATGCACCCAAATGTATATCGATGGGTTCTCACAGAAATTCACAAATTCACTTTAAACGCCCAAAAAGAATATGTAAAGTTAGTAAATCAGAACTAAATACTAAATGAGAATTGTATTCTGAAAAGAAAATGTTAACTAGATTAAAATTAAGACGAAATCCTGAAAATTACGTGCTTGAACTGCACGATGTTTGAACATAGAGTAAACAGATCAATTGTTACTAAGCTAAAGACGAGATAACTTAAAATAATCATAAAAAAAGAAGGTACTTTAAAAAAAATTCCAAAAACTGAATAATAAAGATAGAGATTTGGAACAATTTCGTTTGAAAGCCTATTTTCTGATCTATTCAGTCTTACAAAATTCGAAGTTTTGAGAAGATTGATTCAATTGTTAAGCGAGGATATTTGAGAAAAATCCGTCAAAAATCGCTTAAATATTAAATAAACTAATATGTGTCGTACTGAGGAAATCGTTTCGTGATGTAAACGGAAACCACTTGAAGAATTTCTTAGCTCTGGGTTTCGTTCTCTTTCTGAGCTTTTTTATTTCTTTCTTGAGATGCATGCATATACATGCATATACACACAAAACTTTAAGTTTAATCAGCTTAAAAATATATCCATTCTTCATAAGGAGAAAAGAAAATTTTTCAAATATGCATATGGATTACTGGAAAACTCATAGACCCGTGCCCACACATATATATATGTAAAAATTGCAGCAAAGAAGATGTAAAACGATATTCAGAATAATAAGGAAGCAGATGGCAACGTACATTTTCCGAGAGAATTCACGTGGTCGAAAAGGGAATGAAATGCAGTGCTTGGTATGTGAAATTGCAAAGTAACACATTAAAAAAAAATGTGGGATACCACCCTAATTATTTTACTATTCTTCCAGCTGAGTGTGAAGTCTTTTTATATTTTGTTAATTACGAGTAGAGGAATCTGTGTCAATATAATTTTTTTGTTATAAACAACAGATTTTCCGATATCGTAATTTTAAAATATTGGAGATATCAATTTTGATAAAAAATCTCCAATGAGATGATTCAGAGATGAAAATTTCAATTGTTTAAACAAAGATACGTGTAGAAGAATCGTACATACCTTTGTTAAACGATACTTGCACCATAAAAGTATAGCTTAAAAAAACAGTTTCATTACTAAATAAGAATTTACCAAATTTCATTGTTCGGGGCCTGTTTTCTGTGATATGCAATATAAACACAATATTCACAGGTACCACTCCTTCAAATATATAGACAAATTCTGTCTTATAATTACAGATGTTTGGAAATATGCAAAGAACATCCAATTGTCAATATTGCGTAGTGAAATAATAGATATGACATATGCATCTTACTGCATAGCGATGTACGATCGAATTTGCTACTAATATTTGTTTCATATACTTAATGCGTCTCGTTAAACACATATATTTTCAGCAAAATAATACACTGAAATAGCAGTGTCTAGTTTTGTGAATAATAAGGGCTTCATTGTGTTTGGCTTAGATTTAGCCAAGAACTGAAATGATTTCGAGGAGAAGCAGGTACAGGTCCTTCTTCACCAGAAGCAATAAAATTTTTGACTAAATCAACGCCAAACACGTTGAGTTCTTGATAACGATTGGGTTTTTGACTAAATTTAAACAAGGTTTTTGCTTTGTTAAGGAATGCTGTATCATGTTTTGTTCTGTATTACTTTCGCATGCGAAAGTATTGCAATTTTGACTGCAGTACTGCGTTAGTACTAAAGTGCAAAATCAGAAACAGTTAGAGGAGACTAATACATGAAGATCTAAAAATACCTGCTGCTAGCGTAACATTTGAAGGAATTTCGAAATTTTAAACATGATTTTTAAAAAGTTGTTTCAAAATATTAATTGTTTGAAAGAAACTGACATGCAGTTTATTTGTTTATTAATTTGAAGCTTTGTAGAAACAGTTAATAGCAGGGGAACAGGTTGATTGCTGATGATACTAGTGGTTTACTTTATGCGTTACATAACTAGGATCTAATTTTTCTTAGAAAGTCATCCATAAAAGCATTCTTTTTTTTTCCTTTTTTAGTTCCTTTGCAGTTATTAGTTGCATATATATCTACATTTAGTAATAGTATATTGAAATGTTATACCTTAGTTAATAAGTACAAGAAAGTTAAACATTTTAAATTTACCAACAAATGTATTTGTTTATTTCAGCAGAAAGCATAACAATGCAGTCAGTTCTTTCTTCCCGCTCTGTAAGCATAAAGTTGAATACTTCATTGAATTTGGTAACAAATTATACTCTTAACTACACTCTTAATTATAAACTAGGATGGAATGATTTGAGCGGTGAGATGAAACATAGAAATCAACAGGGCAAATCTATAATCTACCACACAGAAAGAAATATGACCTTATAAATGTAAGCAAATCAAATAAAGCACAGATTTTTTTATTATTCTTTATCTCAAAAATTTTTCATAAGATTTATTTTTCAAGCTACGTACGCATAAAATTTTTAAAAAAGGGATTAAAAGATTCTGATTTATTTAACGTGAAAAACATTGTTAATTTCATCATTCATACATAAAGTCTACAGGACATTAAATACATGGATTTATCTTTATTTACGGCTCGTAACTACTGCTCTTAAAAAAATAAAAGTATTTTCGTTATTCAGAACATATACAATATACTTATTACTTTGAAAGTGTAACTTACTGTTTGCCCATAAACTTAAAACTTGCGAAATAAATCCTGGCTACATATAAGGTTTGCGAAAGGTGAAGATTTAAGTGTCAGACAGTCTCTACTCAGATTTTCATAAACTTTTGCTGAGATATTCTCTCCTCGGTTGCAAATCATTTCTTATATGAAACAGTTTGTTTTCATTTACAGTTACTTTAGATTTCTATAATTTTCTAGCTCTTATCATTTTAAGCGTGCCTTGCTTTTAAAATACCTAGTGCAAATATAATAACGATTTTTAATTGCGAATTTTTAATTTTTAATTGCAAATATAATACCTAGTGCAAATATAATAACGATTTTTAATTGCGAATTTCTTTTTTAATCGCATTTAGCAAGTTTTAAGAATTAACAGTTTAGATATTCACGTTCTTGAGTTAGTTCTTTTAATTGTACTTTTAAATCCGTTCGAACGTTTTCATAATTTAAATGAATACCGTTTTCGAATAAATTAAATGAGTAATCTTTTCGAACGAATAACGTTTCAGAATTTGTTTTTGTATTTTTAAAATTTAATTTAGGTGGTTTTCAATTTAACTAATTTTTATGTGTTTGTAATTCCTTAGTAGTAGTAGCGAACAGCATGTCGGAGTAGTTCGTGACATTATAAGACTATTATAAATGTAAATTTGCAAAAAAGAGCAATTATTTTACAACGCTTTGACTCGCATAATGTCAAGAAGAACGAAACATATTGTTCGGCATTTATTAATCTTCCGAGTTTAATGTTTTAAATGCTAACCTCTTCAAAAGTTCTGTTTGAAGCATTCAACATAAGGTGATTGATAGTTTATTTGTGCTGCTACTTTTTAAAATTTTTATCCTACTTTTTTTCGACTGCTTTTTGTCCTACTATTTTAAAGCTACTTTTATCATTTTTTAATTTAATTAATTACACCATTTATTACATTTTTCTAGATATGAAAGCAATTTAGAAGCTTCATTTATATCACAGGCTTAAAACAATATTTTCATTTCCAGTTAACAACGTATAATTTATTTGCCTTACATGTTTTTCCACAGATAGGATATTCTATTAATCTATTTTTTAAAAAAAGAATTTCTTTTTATACTAAAGACTTACAAAATAATTAAGTAAATAAGGGGAATTTTTATATTTTGCTTGCTTTCTATTTTTCCTTTACTTTTAATACTTGAGTTTTATTAATTAAATTTAATATAAATCATACATTTTGCTTTCCACAGTTTTACAACTTAATTAAGCATTTACTAAAATTTAGCATTTAAAATTTTCCATTACATTAGTATTTACTCTTCGTTCCGTAGTAGATAATCAAAACTGCTATTATTAATTAAAATGCATAGACATATATACATATATATATGCATCTATTCTAATTCATATTTTGCCATATTTAGATTCCAAAATCTGTTTTCGTTGCCTTATTTTTATTTCTCCTTCAAGACGAAGCAGAAAAACGCAATCTTCTGTACATGCAAACCTCTACGGATGTTTTAGTACATACAGTATTTAGTATACTTAGTATTTTAGTATAATTAGTTAGCTTTAGCTCAGAAGGTCTATTAATTTTGTTTTGGCGTTTTGCGAGGATTCACTTTCTGCGTTGATTCACTTTTCAAACTGTTGCCACCAAATAATATCGCCATGTATTATATTTAAAGAAACTAAATAATGAAGAATCTGCACAAATGTATCTATGTTTCTCGTTGAATAACGTAATCCTCCACCCAAATATGGACAGCTGGAAGCCCAGATTTTGAATTTGTTTTATTATCGATTTCATATTTTGTTAGACATTAAAGAATTTTTGATTAAGAAGCTCAAAGATTTCAAAGCGAGCAACGGTAATACTAAAATAAGAACAAAAAATTATCTCCTGTTCGGCGAGACGCTGTATCAGAAATTCTAAAGATATGCTCATTTTAAAACTATTTTGCGATGCTGCTGTTGAACTGAATTTATGGTATAAGTGCGAAGAACATGATGTTTAATAAATAAAGGTAACGCACAAACCGTTAAAAAAATGCCCCTTTATATATGAAATATATAAAATCTGAAAACTTTTAGATTTTTTTTAAAGTTTTTTTTATGCCCCTTTATATATGAAATATATAAAATCTGAAAACTTTTAGATTTTTTTTTAAAGTTTTTTTTTTATAGTCCAAAGGGGCAATTTGCTTAGAAGGACTATTAATTTCGTTTTGGCATTTTGCGTTGATTCACTAAAAGTCTTGTTCCACTTTTCAAATTGTTGCCACGAAATATTATCACTCAGTATTAATATTTAAAGAAATTAAATAATGAAGAACCTGCATAAATGTATATATGTTTCTCGCATATTGATAAAACGACAGAATCGAATTTTGAATATTGAACGTTTTCACCCGAATTTGGGCATCTGGAAGCTCATTTACGAATTTTTGATTAACAAACTCAAGGATTTGAAAGCGAGCGATGGAAACGTTGTACAGAAAAAAACGTTTTTATCTTCAGCGCGCGAGACTGTGTATCAGAAATTCTAAAGATATACTCATTTTAAAATTATTTTTCGATATTGCTCTTGAACTGAAATTTATGGTTTAAGTGTGAAGAACATGATATTTAATAAATAAAGGTAACACACAAAACGTTAAAAAAAGCCCCTTTGTACTCAATTTAAAATCTGAAGCTTTTCAGATTTTTTTAAAAGTATTTTAGGATCTTTAGTATATATAGTTTATTATTCTCCCTGAGTTTTATTCAATGATAAGATAAACTGCTTAGTTTAACTTTACAGATGCTGCAAATAAAGCACAAGCTTAGTATGATAAATTCTACATTAGTATGATAAATTCTACATTAGACTTAATCGAACAGTTTGCTTACATAACTCTGTATTAATAAATTTATGTTTACGTAAGTCTATATTTACATTAATCCGCCTTTTTAGCTCAAAACTTCAGGGCAATTATTATTCTTACAAGGAAATAAAGAATTTTAGAAGTAACTCGATACTACATCCATTAAACAAAGTTCAAAATTTATATTATTATATTATAAATTTAAGTAAAATCACACTTAAATTTACGCATTACATAAAAAAGATGTTTCGTACATACCTCTTAACTAGGAAATTTCATAAGAAATATCAGTAGAAATGTAATCAAAATTATCTCATATTCTGGTTGGCAAATTCTTAATGATGCTACATCCTCCGAAGATTTTGTTCAGAGATAGCAAAGATAAACATGATTATTCATCAAAGCCAGTTTGATTATCCATGTAAGTCTTTATTAGCTCAAAGGGGCAATCTGTCCAGAAGGGCTATTAATTTCGTTATGGCATTTTGCGTTGATTTACTATAAACGGCGAATCACTTTTTAAATTGTTGCCGCCAAATGTTAGAGCCCTGTATTATATTTAAAGAAATTAAATAATGAAGAATCTGCGTAAATGTATGTATGTTTCTCGCATTATGGTAAAACAACGGTACCTAGAGCCATCCAATTTTGTATAACTTACGTCTCCACCCAAATATGGGCATCTGGAAGCCCAAATTCCAAATTTGGAATTTGTTTTATTATCTATTTTATATTTTGTAAAGTATTTATGAGTTTTTGATTAAGAAACTCAACGATTTTAAAGCGAGCAATGGCAACACTATGCGGGAATATTAAAATTATCTCCAGCTCGCGACACTGTGTATTGGAAATTCTGAAGACTCTTTTAACTCTTTTGCGATATTGCTGTTGAATTGAATTTTATGGTTTTAAGTGCGAAGAACATGATATTTAATAAATAAAGATGACACACAAAATGTTAAAAAAACGCCCCGTTGGGCGATATATAAAATCTGAAAGCTTTCACACTTTTTTTTAATATACTATGCCTTCTCAAAATTTAAATTAATACTTTGAAAAATGTAGGGCTATATTTATAAAATCTGTGGTTTCCAATCCTGTGGTTTCCATGAACAACATGTAGATTTACTGGTTTAATGAATGTAAATTTAGTTTCCATGTTTTTTTCTTATTTAAAGCATTATATCGTACATTGAAGTGCTATGTCGTATATGTATATGATTGTTTTTTGGTTTGAAATTGCTGAATTTGCACACACATAAAAAACAGAATTACCTTCTGAAGGAAATTCGTGTTCCGCTTAAACTAAACGTCCTCACGCATTGGTTTTAGATCTTTTAGGCTATACAGGAAACAATTTACAGCACACTTTTATACATTATATGTCTTATACTAATCGATGATGTTTTACAACCCTATAGTAACTTTTTTTTTTCTGTACCTGTCATCAGTTTTGAGATATGATTGTTAAATTTTGCGCTACTTTTCTTATAACGAAGCTGCAATTTTTCGCATTTTGCAACCCATAGTTATTTCACTATACACAGACAATACATATATAGTTATTGCTCGCTTTATTCGCCTGAGGCAAACATATTTTCTTCATCAACCTGTGTATATGTGTATGTGTATGTGTACCTGTTGCATACAAAAATAATTGTCAATTCGATTAATGACATTTTATATTTAATAAAATATGCCTGCAATAAATTTTCGAACAATATATTTTTATTTCAGGTCAAATTTTTATTTTATTCACATTTACGTTGTTGAAATTCCAAATATACCAAACTTTAAAAATATGTTTCATACTTTCAGTCAGTAACCAATACGTATGAATATATATAACTGGATGCAATGCTGATATACTTACGTTTACGCATACATAGATAAAGATTCTTTCAAGGTAGTAATTTCTGTTATAGTGATGGGTTAAATACACATTTTTAGAAAGTAAATATATATATGTTAAATTTCTAATTGAAAATCCTAACACGATTAGATAAAAATAGAAAATGGTACATATTTGTAAAACTGTCAACTGCTTGTTTTCATGGTTTTATTACGGAATTCATCAAGCACATTTTATAAGCTTCATGTAAGTGATATAAGTATATATCAATAAATTCCCTCGAAAATTCAACATAGTCAGTGCCTTTGAAAATATAGGCAGCATGGCATATCTAATATCTCCTGCAATCATCCGAATTTCTTTTCGGAACATTACTTGGTATGATATATTATGATAGCTCGGATTTGATGCATAAAGCATATTCATTTCTACCAAATCATGAAATATTTTATTTCTCTAGTATAACTTATTCGTCGTAAGAAATTATAACAGTAGACATTAATATGAATTTTGCATGCACATGTTTCTAATATTACATTTTGCTTCGATAATTTATTCTTAAATGATAAATAATTTCACACATTGCATGAGTGCACTTTCGTATTTTCAGATCCATTTACACAGTTTTCATTTTTATCACTTAAAACTACTTCGATTTAATTATATGTTATAAAAACAATGCAAAAACAAATAAATAAATAAAATATGAGAGCTTTCAGATTTCATATTACGCCCAAAAGGGCGTTTGTTTTAATGTTTTGTGTGTTACCTTTATTTATTAAATATCATGTTCTTCGCAGTTAAACCTTAAAATTCAATTCAACAGCAATATCACAAAATATTTAAAAACAGTACATCTTTAGAATTTCCGATACACAGTCTCGCACGCTGGAGATAAAAAATGTTCCCCCCGTACTGTGTTGCCATCGCTCAGTTTGAAATTGTTGAGTTTGTTAATCAAAAACTCGTTAAAGTTTTACAAAATATGAAATGGATAATAAAACAAATTCCAAATTTGGACTTCGAAACGCATATATTCAAGTTATGTTATTCAAAATTTGATGTCTATCTGGATACCGTTGTTTTTTCACAATGCGAGAAACATACACACATTCATGCCAGACGCTTCATTATTTAATTTCTTTAAATATAATGCATGGCTTTAATAGTTGGTGGCAACAATTTTAAAATGATTTGAAAATGAAAAACAAACAAACAAATTAGATTTGCGTTATAAAATACCGTTTTATAACGCAAAATGCCAAAACGAAGTTAATAGCCCTTCTGGGGAAAGGGAAATTGCCCATTTGGGCTAAGGAGAATTAGTAATTTAACGCTAATATGGCGAACCACTAATTTAAAATTGTTTATTAAAAATCACATAAATCTCATTGTGAAGTTTCTAACTCACAGTTTTTTTCCTATTTTACTCCTATCCCTGTTTTATATATTATATAATCATTTTACTCATTTTATTTATTTCTCTATTCTCTCATCTTCTAAGCTATTTCCTTTGTTTCCACCAACAAAAATAGCAAATTGCTAAGATGCTTGTGTCAATTTTTTCACATTTTTTAATTAATTTTAAATTTCTTTAATTACACACCTCCCTATTTTTAGGATGTAATTAAGTAAGCAATTCATTTGTTATGGTCTTCAGAACTTTTCTTATCACATAATCTTAATGTAGCAATTTTATACGATTTGCTTCTATAATGCAATATTTAGTTAGCTATTTATTAGTCCAAAGGGATTTAGTCCCGAAGGACTATTACTTTCGTTTTGCGATTTTGCGTCGAATCACTCTGAATGCCCGTTTCACTTTTCAAATTGTTGCCACTAAATGTTATCGCTCTGCATTAAATTTTAAAAAATGAAAAATCTGCATAAATGTACGCATGTTTCTCGCATTGTGATAAAACCTAGAGCCATCGAATTTTGAATGACGTAATCCTACTGCGAATATGGGCATCTGGAAGCCCTAATTTTGAATTTGAAATTTGCTTTATTATCGATTTTATGTTTTGTAACATTTCAACGAATTTCTGATTAACAAACTAAATGATTTCAAAGCGAGCAATGGCAACACTGTACGGAAAAAGAAAAACATTTTTATCTCCAGCGCGTGAGACTTACGGAAATTCTAAAGATATGTTCATTTTAAAATGATTTTGCGATATTGATTTTGAACTGAATTTTATGGTTTGAGTACGTAGTACATGATATTTAATAAAAAAAAGGTAGCACACGAAACTTTAAAAAAACGCGCCTTTGGACGTAATTTAAAATCTGAAATCTTTCAGATTTTTTTATATTTTTTTTTTTTCTGTATTTTAGATTTTTTATCAGTATGCAATCCCAAAGCAGAAAATCTTTAATGAGTAACGCTTCACTTACGGCGAATTCAATTAGCATCCATATTCTTCTAATATTATTTTTGGAGGTATTTCTCAGGATTTCTTTCTTTTCAGGAATTGAGCTAAAGAAGGTATTGCTAAAGTTCCATATATTTAAACTTCTATTCATCTTGAATTTTATATTCTTTTTACTAGGTACAACATCCCGCAAAGCCGGCGGCATGTACTGCCGATGACAATCCGCTTCTGCTTCTGCCGTAACGTTGGCCTTACGTCGCCGCATATCTTGCAGGACCGTGAGGCGGAGCAATTCCCGATACCTCGGCCTGAACTTTGAGAATGTCGATCTTCTCCGATAAGGACAGGTATGAGCAAAAAATTACTCAGGCTAATTAGAAAGACGTCGTGAAGAGGCTTTCAAATTATTAGATCAACGCGTGCGATCAGAACCAAAGAATTCATTTTCGAAATAAATATCCTGGCAGTTAGTCAACGAGGCAGGCAGGTATGTTGATGTCATTCTGGCAACGTAGTGTTGTTTTAACATTGTGTAATGCGCTGCAATTAGTGCATCGGTCTCTTGATTCTCTTTCGCTAACAATAGGACTGCAAAGAAAAGCTGACTTTGTTTTTTAATTCTTCATTCCTAGTTTTTTGTTCTCCCGAGAGACATTGTTTGAAAGAGATATCAGTGAGAAAAGTTTTCTGGGTAAAATTTGCTACAGAATATCAAGCTACATTATGAGTTTGTGCGTTGAGTTATGGTGCATAAAGTCCGATTTGTGTCTGGTTATTGGAAGTGAAAATAATTCGCCATTTTGAAGTGTATTCCATTGCTGTTCTTTTTGTGTAAACTTGATTAAAATGCTTCTTTTTTAAACCTTTGATTAAAGAATGCAGTGGTGTCTTTAATTCTTAGAAGTATTTTTTTTCTTATCGATGAGACATTGAATCTGTTAAAAAGGTAGATTTGGAAAATATAGGTGCATCGGCATTCATAAATATCCTTAAACAACTCAAATATCTAAATACACTAATACGCACGCTCAAAATACTAAATATCAGTTATATTAGTAATTCATCACACCTAAATATAAATTTAGTAGCTCATCATATCTAAAAATTAGCTATATTTTAAGTCAGCGTAATTCACAAATAAATGTTAGATCTTTCAGAATAAATTTTCGCCCTTCAAAATTCAGAATTTTAACGGTAGTAACGTTAATATATTTGTCAACCCGGATGAAAAAGAAAATAACCCAAAACTTCAAGTTAAATAATATCTTTGCCCTCAGGATTGTTCCAGCCTTTTACCTTTTTTTTTCTCTGTGTGTGTATCTTTTGCCTCAGTGTGAGCCAAATAAATATTAAAAGTTAATGTTTCTTGTTATAAATATTAATGTGGGGCCAGTAAGAGGTTTCTGTTTCCGTTATTAACCAGCGTCCAAACTTACCTTTATCAAATTCCAAAATTTTCAGCCCCAAAGAACAATTTGCCCAATAGGGCTATTAATTTCGTTTTGGCATTTTGCGTCTGATACTATAAAACTGCATTTCCCTTTTCAAAATGTTGCCACTAAATATTAGAGCCCTGCATTTTATTTAAAGAAATTAAATAATGAAGAATCCGCATGAATGTGTGTATGTTTCTCTCACTGTGAAAAAACAGCGGTAACTAGAGACATCAAATTTTGAATAACGTAGTCTTCCGCTCGAATGTGAGCATCTGGAAGCCCAAATTTGGAATTTGTTTTATTATCTATTTCATAGTTTGTAAAACTTTAATGAATTTTCGATTAACAAACTGAACGATTTCAAAGCGAGCAGTGGCAACACTGTACAAAAAATAAAAAAAGCATTTTTATCTCAAGCGCGGTAGAATGTGTATCGGAAATTCTAAATGTAGGCTCTTTTTAAATATTTTGTGATACTGCTGTTTAATTGAATTTTATAGTTTAAGTGCGAAGATTATAATATTTTATAAATACGGATAACACACAAAAGTTAAAAAAATGCCTTTTTGGACCTATCTTTCAGATATTATTATTATTATTACTAACATATTACTGAAATTTTTATAATTCCTTTTACCACTGGTGGTTGCATTGTTAAGCTACTGTAGATTTGATTTTAAATTTGTTATTACCCCCTGTCTTATATGTTTTCGATATTGAAACAATAGTAGTGACCTGACTCTTTATACTTTATAGATGGCTGCAGTATTTGCTTCTAATTCTTCATTTTTGATAATTCTTGAAAATTAAGTATACGTACATACATATTAACGTACATATTATCTTACATTATTGTTGACTAAAATTTGCTAACACTTAATACGTATATTTAATTAAGTCGTGTAATTAAATCCTCTTATTATTATAAAACGACTATAAATTACAAATACAAATTACAGGGGAAAAAAGCAATAAATCCAGCTCACAGAATTTTATCCAAATGCGGCTGACTAATTTATGATTTCTGCAACACTTCTAAATCCTTTGCTCCCTACTGAAATCTTCCCGCTTATACAGTTCCCCATTTTGTTCCCCCCAAGCCCCCTCTTCCTGACCTTCCAAAAAGTGCATCATGTAGTGAAGTAAAGAGGCCTCTTTTGACCCTCGGGAAGTGGTTCCATCTCACCCGTTGAGCTTTTAGCTAGGCACTTTGGACCCGGTTTGCATAGGTGGTTGGATGGTGGGAAATAAATTCCCAAATGACCATTATAGGTTCGACAAAAACTGATCTGAATTGTTGACGCCGAAATCGAACTTCAGAACATTTGCGCGATTTCCCAAATATGCTTTTTTTCAAAACTGATCATCATTTATGAGTTAGTATCTTGTTCTGAAGGGGCATATGCAAAGCGTATATAAAGCGAGAAAGCAGCGCTGAAACTGAATAATTATTTAATGTAAAGAAACTTCTCTTGAGTTTAGGTTGAATATATATGCAGTTAAAGTTTAACAATGAAAAGTATTCAAATTAAGTACAAGCTTAAATTTCTAATACTAATATTATCTGTACAAAAATACGCCACATTACAGTTTTCAGAAGAACTAATTCTAGGTTGGTTCTATTTTCTATGTTTTGGAAAAGTATTTACGTAATAAGATGTTTACATTATTTTAAACTTTGAAATTAAAAATTTAGCAATAATTTCATGCAAAATGACAATTTAAGAAGGTGTTTTATTTTTCTAGCCTTGAAGTTAGCTTCTTAATAGCGATATATAAATGGCTTTGGAATATCTTTTGGTCTCTAGATCTGCAAACCATCTAGCTTCGATCTGTCCAACTTGTCAGACTTAAAAGATACATATTCTTGAATCAAGCCCAATTTTCTTGATATTATTATAATTGATAAATATAATAATATAGTAAAACTGAATGTACTTCAAACAAATTATAATTAAAATCTTTTAAAAATTGGAATGATGTTCTTGATGGTTTAATGGAATAACTCAAAAATTGTCCAAAATTTCTATGATAGAAATGTGTTAAAGTGCATAAACCGATTATTGTCTATTATAAGTGAGTTTAAAATAATAAATGGTATCAAAACTTATTTTCGAGTAAACTGTAAGTAACGCAGAAAAAGAATATAAATTTGCTAAATATTTCGCGTTTCAGCGCTATTAATGCCAGTGTGTCTACTTTGATACCTGACCTATTGTAAAATGTGGATATAAGTTTTAAATTCGAAGACGAAAGATTCAATAATTGTTGTTATACTTTTTAATACAATAAAGTGTCTGTGAGAAATGATGAATTAATTTCATATGATTGGGAGGCCGATGATTTACGACTAGAATATTGGGAACTGAAGTAGAAACTTTTATTACAAAAGTAGCTCTTGAAGTAAAAATAAAACGTACTTTACAAAATGAAGTTAGTGAACAAATAAAGAACTTTTCTTAAAAAGGGATTAAGAATGGGTAATATTTGCAAATTTTGAAAGTCTGAGGAGTCTTTGATCCCTTATATGAGTGTTTCCAATCCTATAGTAACAGCGATGTTTCATGACATCACGCGTGTAGTAACTCGGAAACAAAGATAGAGAACAAAGAGATACTTAGAAGGAATTAATATATGAATATTGAAGTAATAATAAATGAACATGTAAAGCTTTAAATAATTAACTGGTGATTAAAAATTAGCTGTAAAATAAGAATAAAAGTACTTCAAAACTTTTCACTATCAGTCAAAATCTTCGTGCCCACAGCTTGGTAACCATCGCTCTGTGATATCCGAGGCAAAATATTTAAGTCCTTGCAATCAAGTGTTTTACATGAAACATAGGAAATTTTGCTGGATTAATATGAAGATGTTAAAAAAAATATAAGTGTAATGTCTTAATGTAATACCTTAAATAAATAAAAGTCATATAAATGTAACTTATTGGACTAACATCAAGATGTTAAGAAGCAATATAAAAGTAATGCACAAATGTAATATCTTAAGTTAAATAAAAGTAATATAATTGTAATGCATAAATGTAATAACTGAAGTAAATAAAAGTAATATAATTGTAATGTATAAATGTAATAACTTAAGTAACTAAAAGTGGTATAAATGTAATGCCTTAAGTAAATAAAAGTAATATTAAATCTAATACGTTATTTTTTATGTAAAAAGCAGAGAATTATATCTGTTGAAAAACGATCAAACTATTTTCCTAAAATTACGTAAACTCTTAAGAATAAAAATACTAAATAAATTATTTTGTATCATTAATTTTGCTGCATTTATATTATATTTACTTTGCTACTGATTTAAGCGTTTCAATTTTATGAGATTAGAAGGTTGAATTAAGTTATATTTTAAAAATATTTAGCTTAAAGAAGAAAGTAATAATTTCATAATTTTATAATTCCCAATTCATAATTTGATAATTCCCAACTTCATGTCACAAAACATCCAATTTTTATTAATAGCAACTTATCATTTTTAATAGATTTAAATATGTAGCATTTACCTGGAAATGGTCTTTTTGGATAATGTTAATTGTACTTGAGTTAAAGCACTGTATTGAAAATAAATATTAAATTCGAGGCTACTTTCATCTATCACATTTTACTGAACGAAGAAGAATTGTTGGGGAAAACTGTTTAATAGTTTTTTTTAATTAATAGTGTATTCATCAAAACATGAAAAATCAAGGATTAGTTTCATCATTAGAAATATCATTAGAAATATATGTGCTTAATATATGACGATGACATTTAAGAATCATTTCTTAAGAAAGATACCAAATAGCTAAGGAAATATATTAAAGAATGAAATATATTAAATGAATATCCCAGAAGCGCTTTTTAAAGCAAACTATACGTATGTAGCTGAAAGTAAAGGATCTTGAAGTAAAGTATTAAACAAATTATTTTACAAACAAAAGCATTATTCTGTAAAAAATTTCCAATGGAATCTGAAATAAGTATGTATTTCTATTGCATGAAAAGTATCGTCGAACTTTTGAAAAAAAAATGGCTTAAGACACAACTTTTAAAATTTGTCTAAAATGATAATCACAGGTTCTAAAATATTTAGAAAAAATTAATAGGTATCATTTTTGTAGTTACTCATACCTACAATTTGAAAGGTTTACCGTTATATTAAGCAGAATGTCAGCAATTTAGGTGTGTTACTAGTCAGTTACAACGAAATGAAAACATATTTCTGATAATTTGATAAATTTATGCGTTAGACGATTTCATTTTATAACTGATGATTAATTTAGCTCTGATTCTGTTGATCAATATTAGAACGCTTAGGGCTTCCTTTTTCAATTTTCAAACCGTAAAACAGCAGCAACTCCATCATACACACAACTCATAAAATTAAAATAGATAAAATATATTATTAAAGAATCTTAGTAGAAAATAGACTTCCTTCGGAACTGAAATATTTTCATAGAAACTGTGAAAAGAGATAAGCAGAGTTTTCTATTACTTAGTAGAAGAAGAACAGTTTTTGTTTTCACAGTATGCATAAGATACATCAAATTAACAATTACACGCTGAATAAATGTTTTTACTCGGCAATATTTAAAAAAGTTAAAAAAAACTTTTCGTGGCCATAAAAGTAAGATTCAAAATATTTGAAATGAAAATTTTGGTGTAAAGCAGGAAATCAGGAATTAAAGAAACGCCATTTTGTTTTACGACAAATATATTTTTGTAGATTTGAGAATATTTTATTTGTAAATTATTTCACTTGCCCATAGAAAGCTCTGGGCTTAAATATAAAATGTATGCTAAGCTATGATGACATATCACCTCTTCTCGGTATTTATCATTGTTATCATTAAGCTTTTCATTCGTAAATATTTTCGCATTTGTTATATATAAAGTCAATATATTATGAATTTAATGATTAACGATATAATGAAAATATAAATGAGAAAAGGCTTTCTTAGCATTTCTTATTTGTTGTTATTTCTTAAGAACTTGTATAGAGTATAACGAATATATTTTTATATAAGTATTATTTTTTGTTTTTAAAATTCATTGTCTTTGATGAAAGATAAATAGTTTTATCAAAAATAAAACTGATAGGGATAATTTTTGCAATTACTATATATTCAGATTTATAAGTAATAGCTACTGAAAACTATTTGCAATTTCTATAGCCATTCAGACTTTGGATGGAAAAATAATAAATTCTTCATTGTTTAACTGCTACTCATCAAACATGAATTTAACTTCAGAAGGTTTAATTTTTCAAACTAGGAGAATTTCGTATATTTATATTCTTTAATGCGTCTCTTAGATATTGCTTAATATTTTGCTTAGTAATTACTTTGTCTGAAAATATTTAATACTTCTCTTAGGAATTATTACTTTTATTTTCTATCTAGACCTTCAAAATCCTAATGATTTGCTCTTAATTTAATAGTTAGCGGAGTTTCATGCAATTTTATTAAAGCAAAGAATTTAACAGCCTCAAAAAAGTAAAATTACGGTAAAATTGATTATTAATTATTATGGCAAAACTCATAAATTATAGCAAAATTATATCTTTATTGAATATCCGAACATGCGCATAAACAAAAATGTTTTTCTTTGTAGAAAAGGAGTGCTTTGAATATTTAATTTTAATGAAACGTATTAATTAAAACGTCTTTTCTTACATTATTGTGAACAGCAAATGTATGTCAAGAAAATCATAGACGATAAAATACTTTAAGAGGTTTCTAAAATCATATTTATTGCTGTAAAATAAACGCAGTGGAATGCAAAATATTGCGATTAACTTTTATTTGAAAATTCCCCTATTACAATATTTAATGATTGTAAGACTCATATAAAGAAAATACAAGTAAGAATATTTTACTTATTAATTACTTCATAGTTTAATTCCTGATATCAATTTTTAATACATTGGTATTACGTCTTTTTAAATAGTACAATAAACTAATTATGACTAGTTGGATATCTATGTTTATTAATTATTCTGTTTAACAAAATAAGCCATAAAAAAACCTATTTTTTAGCAAGCTAGAGAAATGCAATGCATTTACACAAAGCCTTTCATGTACATAAAAAGTACACGACAAACATTTCAGTTTCATTTAATGATTTCACTGAGTCATTTAACTTTGTTTAATAAGTTACATTCAGCTAAAAGATAAAAGTCTTTCTGCAGTTGTCACCATGAGCAGTTCACGAATCTGTGTTTATTATTTAATAATAATATAGTTTATTTTAATAATATATGATTTGGCAATTTACAAATTAGCTCGAGGAAAGAGCATTTTGTGACCTTTGTAATAGCGAATAATTTTATGGTATAAAATATACTTTTATTTACATTTATTTAAATTATTGATTTCCTGTTTCAATGCAAAAGCAAAATATTTATTAGAATCAGCAAAATAGTTTGAAATTTATAATATAAATATTTCATTATTTATTATTAATTATCTTTATTTTCTTGCTTGAAATTATTTTGAATTGCAATAAGAAGAATATATAAGATAGTAAAAGTAATCATTGCGTTTTTAACAAATCAATCTTAATTATTTAAAAGCACAAACTCCAAGTTGTTCTTTTCATTAACAAATTCAAATTTTCAATCGCAAAGGAAAATGAAAAAATTCTTTACCATTTTCTAAAATTTTACTCTCTTATTTTCTTTCTTTAACTTCACGAAAATATACTTTTTAATTTAAAGAATATTGTGTGAAGCTTAAATAAACCATATTTTGTGTTAATTGCTTCTGATTGATCTAAACTATCATATTGATTTTCTAAGCTAATTAATTGCTTCTTGTAAATCAATTATTTCTGCCTCAATTAAAATTCGTTATAAGAAACAGAATTTTATATATAAGAGAAAATCATTATTTTAAAGTAAATAGGTAATGAACGAATATAAAGGACGAATTTCATTCAAAGAAACTAATTTTTTAATCAAGCTTAAAGTTAAGCTTTTAAATCTTAATTATAATTGAACATATTTTTTTCCTGTTGCTAGCGCTGACTATTGAATCATTTAAAATGTAATTTCAGATATATTGCTCTGTAAAATAGTAGATTCTTTGCAATAAACTATAAGTTTTAATGCAATGTACAGCTGAGAAAACTCCTGCTCTTATTTCAATGAATAATTTTATTTTTTCAATTTTATACTTTCTCAAATTTTTGAGATTCGGTAGCAACCTAAGTTGCTAAAAACAATCATATGCATGGTAATGTTTTTATTAAATCTTTAAACATTTTAACTTAAATTAAAAAACATATAGGAATCTAAATAAGATTACTAATTCACTGTTTAATTTCATAATAAATGCAAAGTTAATAAGATCTTTTGATTAAAGAATCTGAATTATTATTACAAGACGTACACAAAAGCATATAATTTATGCTTTACACAAATAATGAATTGAAAGAAATAAATAACCATGCTACAACTTCGAGAAAGTATAAATGTTTTCAGTTTTTAAGTGTATTAAGTGCAATGATTGCTAAAAATCATTTAAAATTTTTTTTAAAAAAGACAGAGAGAAAGAAAGAGAACTGAGAAACATATTTTTTCGTCTCGACAATGTAGAAAGTAATTTTTCAGTTTTTAACAAATTTAAAAGAATCTAAAAACTATAGCAGGAGATAAAAATGACAGAAATTTCTAAGTTTCTATCAAAGCAAACTAAAATTTCTATACATGCACTGTATTCCCTCACCCCTCGGAAAAAATCGAAATACAAATAGTGAATGAATTACTTAAGATTTGAAAATTTTGGAAGAGCTGATAAAAAGGAAATCTTTACTATATCTTTCTATGGAAAGTAAAAAGTAAAAAATTTGCTTTTAATTTTTTCATTACCTCTCAAACTGTGGCAAAATAATATCTGCAAACATAAAAAAGAGTCTCTGAAATGATCTACTTATAAAAATAAATGAACAGAAAAATCTTACCTGTACATAATGTGGCAGTGGAGAGCAGTTGTAATACGGAACATTATACAGCATGATTTCTTTATTGTTTCTTCAGTGTAATGCAATAAAATGTTCTCCCTCGAAAAAAATGTTTTTCATTATATCATCAGTATTTTAGGTTTAAAAATTTAATGAAAATTACGGGAATGGAAATTTAAATGAATCGCATGAAGCCGGAACAAACATCGGCACATTTTTTATTGTGTATTTATTTATTTGTTTAATTTTCTTCCAAGATCTCAGATATTTTATTTCAACAATTCGCTTTCGGCACTCACTTATTCGAGTCGAATGCTCCTAAACCCTCACTTCTTTCCGGAACAAAGTAGAAAGAAAATATCAGGAGGCGCTGCTGGTCGGTTGCCGCCTTTCGACTCCTCTGATTGGTTAGCTGTCGAAATGGGTTGCCATGGTTACGCATCATTTTGGAAGTCAAGTGCTAAAGTAATGTTCGTGTTCAGCAGAGAAAAAAACTTTTACATTAGTGAAGTTAAATTTAATTCAAAAAACTAGTGTACTACATTCGAATGTTGCAATTATATTCATAGATTCTTAACTGTAATTTTTAGTTGCAAAGAGACTTTATACTTCTAATCTTGCAATTCGGAAAAAAAAGTATGACTTTTAAATATTATTATCCAGATATTCACGGTAAATATAAATGTTTTATTAAATTCTCGAGGACTGCAAAAGCTAGATGCTTGTGTTCTTCAATGAAATGTAAGCATTTAGTCACAAAAAAACATTTACAGGCATTTACACGTTCGGAAGCATTTGGCCTAACGCCACACTGGGCTGTTGTGACAGCTCACTTGTCTGACAGTAACATCAGAACAAGCCCACGAAATTTATCGCCGTAAGGAGTGCAAGATTGTGCCTGTCGTTGGCAACAGCCTCGATACCATACAGGTGACAGTACGACTTTGCTCAGTTCCGTCCTCCCCCAATTTTGATGATGAACACCCCGAGGGAAGGGGTAGGAGGATTCCCCACCCCTCTTCCCTTACCTCTCCAGAGGACCTTTGGTTCGCCGCATATTTAGACTGATCCCTTGCCGCACAGATACTACACATTTACAAACATTCATCCCTTCTCTGGGATTCGACGGTACGGCAAGCAGCGTTGCTAACCACTCTTTCGGTTGGACAGTCCACATTGGGCTAAAAATATTTAAAAACAGCATATATTTGGAATTTTCAACAGACAGTCTCACGTGCTGAGGGTAAAAATATTTTATCCCATACAGTATTGCCTCTGCTCGCTTTGAAATTGTAGAGTATTTTAATCAAAAATCAGTTAAAGTTTTACAAAATATGAAACAGACAATAAAACAAATTCGAAATTTCAAATGCGGGCTTTCAGGTGTACATATTCGGGTGAAGGACTATGTTATTCAAAATCTGATGACTCTAGGTACCGCTGTTTTTTCGAAATGCTAGAAACATTCATGCATTTATGCAGATTCTTCATTATTTAATTTCTTTAAATATAATACAAGGCGATAACATTTGGTGGCAAGAATTTGAAAAGTGATACAGTCGTTTACAATGATTCGGCGCAAAATGGCGTTTCGAGACTAGTAGCTTTTCTGGGCTAAGGCCTACTTGGGCTAGCAATAACAATTTTCACACTGTAGTAAAAGCTATAAAAACTCTAAAAGAAAAGTTATAAAAGTCGCATGAAAATGGGGGTGGGTTGGAATTATTGAGAAAGATAATTTAATAATGTTCTTCTCAGAAAAAATTATTTAACTTTTCTGTGTTATTAACTTTTTTTCTCCATTTCGTAATATTTTAGTAACAAGTAATTTGAATACGAGTCAGGTTTCCTTAAAATGTCCGCCATGAAGGCATTTCTTCTTTTAAACAGATGACGATCTTGTACTTTGCCTTAATTGTTTAAATAGCAATCAAATAATTAGTAGTCTTCATATTACGCTACTGAAAAATATTTTTCTATTGCCACTTTCTAATGTTTAGTAGAAAAAAAATTACAATCTGATCTTTGTAAGCAGATTCAGTTTGTTATTTGAAACATTTTCAAAATGAGCAGTTGTGATAAGCCTACTTGTTTCTGATTAAACATAAGAAATTCAAGATACAGAATATAAAATCGTACATTGCAAATTAGCAATGCCAAATATTAAGACAATAATAAAAAAAATGCGAAACGGCTTTGATCTTGACGGTTACCCCAAAGCCTTTTTTTTATAAGTTTATCAGTAAGGATTACCAATAGAGGTGGCCCAAGTGAAAAAGCAAAACTTTTGTAACATTGCATATATTATGCATATTTGAAAAGTGAGAAAACATATAATGTATTTCCGCAAAAATATTTAATGATTTTAGCATAATATATCACGAATTAAATGAATTTTTACTGAAATAAATCAGATTAAAAAGTAAAAACAATATACTTAAGAATTGCGTCTATTGCTTTTGAAAGCTTAGTTTGTTTATCAATAACAGACAGATTAAATGCGAAAGATAAATATTTAATATTTTACCGTGTGGCAACAGACTGAAATGTAAAAAAAGAAAACAGCATATTTACAGCGAATGACATTTAAACTGAACCGACGCAAAGTCGCGTTTCAAGACAAATCGACCGTTTTGAGCTGAAAAACTTACTATGTTTTTATTTCATGCAATCATTTAATAAGAATTTAAGCATTCAGAACGCAATTTTTTACTTGATCTCTTGCGCTCGACGTTTCTCACACCTATTTCTCGAAAGTGTTATGGCAACAGTATTTATTTTGTTAAAATTAAAATTGTGAAATTAAAAACGCCTAATTTTAGTTGTTATAAAACCACTTTTCTAAGTCTTCATTCAGGAATTACTTTGCATTTCTTATACAAATATCCTTGTGTTCATAAAATTCAAATATTAGTATTCAATGAAATTAATTCACAGAATTTGACAGCAATTCCCTAAAGCGATTTTAGAAGAATAACATTATTTTATCAACACTCATTTTATGAATTGTTTTTTGCGTTTGAAGGAGAATAAGAGTTGATAAAATTTGTTGCTAATTTAAGCAGAAATTCCGTTTTCATGGAACTGACAAAAACAACTGAAAAGTTTTAAACTATACTTATCTAAGGAGAACGAAAGGAACAACTTAATAGTTATCGCCGTCTTCCATCCTACTAATTGTAATATCGCTTAGGTTTAATGCAGGTTTAATTTTCAAATGTTTTCTCTCTTGTTTACCAGATACATAGTTCTGCTCTTAAAGATTAAAATGCCAAAGTGAAAAACCTTGAATTTCACAGTATTTTGTTCCAGTGTGTTTTACTTCACATGAGTTAAAATAGAAGGGTTTCAGAATTTGCATTAAAAATTTATTATTATTCTGATTTACATTCCAAAGAGATAAATTTCTAATATATATACACTGCTCGACATTGAAAATGCAACACCAAGAAGGAATAGTAGACGCACGTCGCTGAGTTATGCGAATGATGTGACATGCGCAACTCTCCGACGCACGTGAAGTAGGATATAAGGGAAGGAACGTGCAGAATGGGCAATATTCCTGTCGTTATTTCTGCCAGACGAATTATCGAAGAAGGTTGGTTTTTGTCCCGGAGGATACGTGTAATAGAGAGAATGCCAGACCGTCGTCAACGAAGGCACTTCCAGCAGATAGACGATTTTACGAGGGGTATGGTGATCGGACTGAGAAGGGCGGGTTTGTCCTTACGTCAAATCGCAGCTGATACCCACATGGATGCAAGCACGGTGCATCGGCTACGGTGAACATGGTTGGAACAAGGAAATGTGGAAAGAAGGAGGGGTGCAGGTGCAGCCAGAGTGACGTCAACACGCGTGGATCGACATATCCACCCACAAGCTGTGGCTGTCCCGCAAATCACTTGTACCGCGATTCTGCAGCATGTGCAAGATACCCTGGATGTTCCCGTGCCGACGGGAACCATTTCCCGTCGATTGGTTGAACGTGGCGTGCACTCACGGTGTCTGTTATGAAGATTGTCATTGACCCCCCAGCATAGATGCCAACGTTTAGAATGGTGCCGGACTGAAGCGATGTGGACGACAGAATGGCGAAACGTCGTGTTCTCAGATGATTCACGCTTCTGTTTATCCAGTGACAGTCGCCGCATTCGTGTGTGGCGTCGACGTGGAGACAGATCTAATCCGGCAGTAATTGTGGAACGCCCCTCCGCGCGACAACGTGGCATAATGGTTTAGGGAGCTATTGCCTACGATTCCAGGTCACCTCTAGTTCGTATTCAGGACGTTATGACGGCCCAACGATACTTGGATAACGTACTGCGGCCAGTGGCAATCCACTACCTTCAGGGGCTGCCTAATGCAATTTTTCAGCAGGCCCGACCACACAGTGCTCGCATCTTCCAACATGCTCTGCACGGTATACAGACGCTTCCCTGGCCACCGTACTCTCCTGATCTGTCACAAGTACTCTCCTGACTTGTCCCCAATCGAACATGTGTGGGATGTGATTGGACGCCATTTGCAGACTCTGCCCCTGCCTCGCTCAGAAGACGAACTTCGGCAAATGGTTGAAAGGGAATAGAGAGCCATCCCTCAGGACACCATCCGCACTCTTATTGACTCTATGTCTAGACGTGTTTCTTCGTGCATCGCTGTCCGTGGTGGTCCTACATCCTACTGAGCTGACGCCGTTCTCGCTCTGCATTCTGACTATCGTTTTGAAATAAAGATCACTTATTGCTGCTTGCTTTCTCTGTCTTTTTTCCAAATTTCATCACTTTCTGATCACTCTTGGTGTTGCATTTTCAATGTCGAGCAGTGTATCTTAGACTCAATTAGATTTTTTCTGATGCTTTGCATACTTCAAAAAAACCTTCACATTTTAATAACTACGCCAACTCTAATCTTAATTACTATTCGGTTTTTTAATATCTAATTCCAATTTTATCCCATTTTTTAATCCAATTTTGGATTTCATTGCTTTCCTTCCCCTTCGCTTCTGTATCAAGCTTTCTAATCAATTTTTATCTATTATAAAACCGAGAGGTCATTTACATGCTCGAAATACGTTCTTTTTACTTTGAACTAAAATAAATTATTAAATTTAATTGCAAGTTTCTACTTTAATTAATCAGGTATCTTATTATTTTGGCTTTTTTTACTTCCCGTCAACTTCTACCAGAATGCAAATTGGCTTTTAAGTTAAATGAGAGTGAGTTTCAAAATTTATCGGAGAGCATTTGGCAGTTTAGGCTTGCCCCCCAAACGACCAAACGGTAAATTCGCTGAACACTGGTAGTTACAGCGGAGTTTGATCTCAGACGAACGGGTTGGCTGTAGGGTTAATTTTCGTGGTTTCCACACATGTAACATGAATATAAGGTAGTTTTCTTCATAAAGTCCTCCACGAAAGAATTCCTTCTCTTAGGCGAATAGACTTCGAGGTTTTGCGGTATTCAAATCTTTGCAGTTTAGATCGACTACTTACTCATCCGCGTATTACTGCCGTTTACATCAGTTTACCAACAAAGATTTACTTGCTACTGTTCTTCGTGAGCGTTAGCCAGAGATAAGAAATATACGCCACTGAAATTATTTCAGACAGTTTATTCCAAACGTTAGAGAAGTTTAGTCTGTTGAGTTTCTGGAGTGTATGGTTCGACAAAACCGTACAAACGGTCTGTACAAAATCGTATGTTCTATACGAAGTCTTGAATTTATGTAAAGATCTCTGTAAATGTATTGCTAGGCTGGCTTCTGATGCGGGCTAAACAAACGCCTAGCCGGTACAGTAGTGCTGTAAAACTCAATAACGAAGTTCTCATACTCCGTCCACTTTTCACTGTCCCTGTACAAACAGCCCTACTGGCTAGTAAAAAGGTGGCAATCAGCTGCACGCAGAAATCAGTACTGACTATATCATTATAGCATCAGATAAATTATATTTATTTCTAAGTCCAGTTATCATTATTAAAAATATGAGTGCAGCATTTCGTATAAGCATGAACTCGTTTATGAAATGCCTGAGCATCTATGTTTTCGTTAATGAAGAGACAGAATATGCTGAGCATATTAAAAATGTTTATCTGAAATTTTTATTCTTACTTTTTGTTTCGTGTTGAAAAACAGCTGCTTGCAAATATTTACACTTTTATAAATGACGTCCAAGAGTTGAAGGCCAATATTGTACTGAAAAGAGAGGCATTTTGAATTATACTTTAAATGCACCAACTATATTCTCGTAAATAAGTTTTCTTTACATAGCGTATATTAACTTTATGCACTTTGCTTTATAAGGTATTTCTCCCGCCTTCTTCGCATGCCTTCGTGGTGTAGTGGTCAGCATGCTCGATGCGTAACTGTGAGGTGCGTGTTTCGGTTCTCTGCGAAGGCGTTGCTCATTTTTCACTTCTGCTTAGTCTAATGTCTCTACAACTGGTGGTGTTGGTTTGTCTCTACAACAGAAAAGGTGGTGGATGATGATTCTCCACCACCACGATTTGGCGATTGGGGCCCCTAATCCCCAGTCGCCCTTTAAAAGGGGGAGTATATAAGGTATTTTTCCCCTTCTTCACATGCCTTCGTAGTGTAGTAGTCAGCACGCTCGACGCATAACCGAGAGGTCCGTAGTTCGATTTCCGGCGAAGGCGTTGCTCATTTTTCACTTCTCCTGTTTCAAAAAATACCTTACAGCTTGTATTTCGTATGTTATCTTATGTTAACTGAAAATGAAGTCATAAATACAGTGCAATTCACTTATAACGAGCCCTGATTTAACTTGAACTGGGATTTAAGGAGAAAATCGAAAATACTTGGTTGTTACAATGTTAAGTATATGGAAGCATAACTGGCTTTCAACGAGCGAACTCCTGCTATATAGCTTGCTATAGTTTTGCATTCATAAAATTCGTGCTGATTTCCACATCTCCAGATCAGCTAATCCTTTCTTAAAATAATTTCTTTAACATTCCGAAGTCAACCGAAAGTTAGTGATGAGTCATAAATCCTACGAACGCGTGACAGCGGACTTTTTTATCTTAGGAAGTGATCAAGACTGAATTTTTAACACTCAGGTCTACAAATGTTATTCAGCCTATGGACCAAGGGATCATCAGAAGCTTTAAACTTTCGTAACATTTCGTTTCCTTCTTTACATTTTCAATGCAACTAAAAAAGAAGGCAAGAAATACCCCAAAAAATCTTAAATCGGAGCTAATTGATTTACATTAGAATGTAAATGTTAATCAAAGATTTGAAAATACAGATTTGGTTAGCATTTTTTTGCACTTGTCAAAGTTACCTAATTTTTGTGGGAAGAATGTTCACTTTGTTTGGGAAGATATTTATATATGAACATTTCTTTTTTTTCCCCGCAACTGAAAATTATCAAGTCTAAAAAAGAGAACCAAACTGATCGATGAGCAAGCATTTATTGTTCATGATACAGATAGTTCCTAGAAATTTTGCTGCAAGGTTAAAAATTCTATCATAGACGAAATTCCATCAGATATAGTAGTATCAAATAAATAAGTTTGTGGTTATTTACATACTATGTAGAGACATTAGGTATTTTTTGAAAGCAGAAGAGATGAAAAATGAGCAGTGCCCTCGCCGGGATTCAAACCACGCACCTCTCGAATACGTGCCAATTGTGCTGACCACTACACCACGAAAGTACGCTAAGAAGGTGGGAGAAATACCTTATATACTGCCCCTTTTAAAGGGCGACTGGGAATAAGGGGACCCAATTGCCAAATCCTGGTGGTGGTTAAACATCATCCACCACTCTTTTAATTCGGACGCCACTGTAGAGACATTAGGTTTTTTTACGCTGGAGAAGTGAAAATGAACGATGCCCTCCTCGGGATTCGAACCACGGACCTCTCGAATACTCGCCGAGCGTGCTGACCACTACACCCCGAAGGCATGCTAATAAGATGGGAGAAGTACCTTATAACTATACACATGAATTTGCGACTGTTAGTATGAGTAGCGTTAACTAACGAGAATAGAAGACCGTGTGAGGAATTATCAAGTCCTCAAGTTGTACGCCAAGTCCTCAAGTCCAAAGAAAGTGTGCAGAACCCGTTATTAACTCAATTTAATCACAGATGGCACCGACTCGTGCTTACAGAAGCCAACAGTTTTGGCTTGACTCAAAAAGGTAATGATCAACTTAAAATTAAATGTAGTAAGTTTAGCCTAACGGCTCACGGGATAATTTAATGAGCAGGATGGCTCTGACTCTTCAAAGTCGGAGTAAACAAGCCTAATGGATAGAAGTCTCAATGTCACAGAAATCTAATAGCTAGTTAATTGAGACAGTAACGTGGGCTTCAAGCAGACATATCACGCTCTTTCTAACTAATTGAAATCACATTCCAAAACCTACCCTTAAATACTACTTCTTTCTACCTTATTTGAGGACACACGCGAGAGCTCATTAACATTCTGGCAAGAAAGCGTGTGTTGAAAACGAGAATCAGAGGAAAGCTGCTTTAAAATAAAAAAATGACTATTAGATAAATTAAATAAATCTCCAGAACCTATTCAAAAGATATAAAAGAAGTTAATATGAAATGCAACGACATTTTAAAACTTTTTGAAGCATTCTTAAGGAAAAGATGTTAACAGGCAAAAATAAAATCTGAGAAGCAAATTATACTTCATTTGGGAAAAATGCAGGGGAAAAAAATTCCAAAATAAAAAAAAAAGGAACAGAAAAGAAAAGCTTCCACTTTATTAGAGAAAAAAGTACCGAAATAGAAAATGGAAGAACAAACGAAGTTAATTTCCGCCCAGAACCGGACGAATTCTGAAATAACACTTCCCGGTTCTCCTAGAAAGATTCAAAATTATTGAGGGCGTAAGAACATGAATCTTCATCATTTAAAATGATACTCGGCCAAGTCTCGTAAACGATCTATTTAGGGACTGGACAAAAGACGTTTTTAATGAGCATTTATCTAAAATGGAAGCAAGTGGAAAGATCTGTTATTGGAGAAGGTCCATGAAAGTCGATGAAAACGTGATTATTAAGAAGAGGATACTGTATCACGTGTTTCGTAAGGGTAAAAATGGTAAACCTTCTGCATCATTAAATCTGTAGTTGGGAAAGTGATCAGTTTATTATAGAAATGTCAAAGTAGTACGTAATTTCACAAATAGAAAGAAGGATGTAAAGTATAATTTTCAAGTGCATAATTAAGTAATAAATTAAAATAAAGCGTTAACTGCAAATTTAGGAGCTTATAGAATTTTCTTTTTAAGTGTCTAAAAGTTTGGAGCTCTTTAACTTAAAGCTAATATTAAGACCATAGTTTCATTTAAAGGGAATCTGTATGACAATACCTTGCACCTGCGTAAGAATAGGCATATTAAATATGAAGATATATTTAATGAGAGTATTTTTCGGGTGTACGGGTGAAAAATGTACAGTGCATTTTGTCCTTTTTAAAAATGACTGGATTATGTTGTTCTTATGTTCCAGTTAAGATATCTATGCCTATCTATGTCTATTAATTTGCATGCAATAGATGCAGAATTATCAGCAAATTAAAAGTTTAAGTGGTGCTACGCTTAACGTGGCCGCTATTTGTTTACGTTTGAAACTCTTAGTAGAATAGAATTAAGTCAGTTGGTGCAACAACTTGAGTGTCCTTAGGCTCAATGGGACCGAAAGTTACCTTTCAATACCGTGCAAAATTCTGTCTTCCTGCTCGTTGGTCGAATTGCTTGTTTTGGGCTCAAAAAATTAATTTTATTTAGTCCAAAGTTCCAATTTGCCCGGACGGACTATTAATTTTGATTTGACATTTTGCGTTAATTCAGTACAAGCGTTGATTCACTTTTCGAATTGTTGCCACAAAATATTATCGCCCTGTATTATAAAGAAATTAAATAATGAAGAATCTGCATAAATGTATGTATGTTTCTCGCATTTTGATAAAACAGTAGTACCTACAGCTATCAAATTTTAAATATTTATCGTTTCCACCCGAATATGGGCATCTGGAAGCCCAAATTTGAAATTCGGAATTTGTTTTATTGTCGATTTCATATTTTGTTAAAATTTAACGAATTTTTGGTTAACAAACTCAGGGATTTCTAAGCGAGCAATGGCAAAGTTGTACAGAAAAAAAAAAAATTTTTATCTCCACCGCGCGAGACTGTTTATCGGAAATTCTAAACATATGCTCATTTTAAAATTATTTTATGATATTGCTCTTGAACTGAATTTTATGGTTTAAGAGCAAAGAACATGATATAATTTTCACCTCAAGCTCAAGAAATGTTAACGACAATTTAAGAATAAACGGAAACAAATCAAGATATAATTTTCACCAAAATAATATCGGCTTAAGAGACGTGAAGGAAAGTAATTTCATAAGTAACTAATCAATTTTTATAAATGTAATTTCATGCAGTAATTTATCTTCCTTTTTCGAAACATTTATAGGCTTTATTTTTCATGAAACATTATGAGTACAACTTTATAAAAAAGATTAATTTATTGATTATCTTTGTTAATTAATTATATAAATTTAAAATTTTATTAAGGGCTACAAGTTGCATTACATTTCCAGTTATTTTTAATTTTTAAATGCTTAGGTTTCCTTATTACTTTTTCAGCAAAAATTTGTTTGTTCATTCAAAAATGTGAAATATAAAAGTAAAAATATCCTTATTTTCTTTTTGCCCTCCCAAATCATTACGCAAAATGTGCTTACAGTTTTTAAAACCTGTGTGCGATGTTATCGTCATGCAATAATTTCTGGGTACTTTATTTTTGACAACCATGTTTTCGACGACGGTATTTTTAAACTGCGAACTTTTTGAACCGCTTTATTTTCGACGACGATATTTTGTACCACGATGTTTTAGAACTGCGATGTTTTCGCTTTGCTTTCTTTTCTCCCACGATGTTTTGTACCACGACGTTTTCGCCTTGCGTTGTTTTCTCCGCGACGTTTTCGTCCGCGATTTTTCCAGCAGACACCGATGGCCAGGGCCTGAAAGAAAACTAAGTTCACAGGATATCATAATTTGGAACTTTTCACGGAGTTTCAATGACCCATGGGAGAGTTGGAGTGTATTGGTTACCTATAAATCCGTCTCATATCTCTAGAATTCAAATTTGAAATCAAAATTCTAAACGACGTAGGAATCTGAAACTTTGCAAGTTACACATGATTATTCACTTCGATATTACACAGATGGCTATAAAACAATCATTTCTACGAATTTTAAACTATTGTGTGCTTTTATATAAGGTCATGATTTCTATGAACTTTAAAATATTTTTATGTATCATTATGATTATGGAATTCCCTGAATAATTATTTGAATTCTAAATCTCTACAATCTGAAACAACATTAGTGAAGATTATGTACAATAATAATATTACTTCCGTCGAAATTTTCGTCTTTTAACGGTTGTTATGCTTGTTTAGATCCATTTTAAAGCTGACATGAATTCGCAACTTCTCTATTAATGTTATCATGGAGTTAAAAATAAAAATAAAATAAAATAAAATAAAATAAAATAAAATAAAAATCTGAAAGCAGTTAGATTTTATATTACTCCCGAAGAGGAGTTTTTTTTCATTTACACGCACGTACACTATTTGAGAGTATTTAGGCTAATGTCTCTTTGGACTAAAAATATTTTAAAACAGGATACTTTTAGAATTTCCGATAGACAGTTTCGCGAGCTGGAGATAATTTTTTTTTTCGTACAGAGTTGCCCTTCCTCGCTTTGAAATTGTTGAGTTTGTTAATTAAAAATTCGTTAAAGTTTTACAAAATATGAAATAGACAATAAAACAAATTGCAAATTTCGGCTTCCAAGGTGTCCATGTTTGGGTGGAGGCTTATGTTATTCAAACTTCGATGGCTCTAAGTACCGCTGATTTTTCACAATGCGAGAAACATACATATATTGATGCAGATTCTTCATTATTCCATTTTCTTAATTGTAATATAGGGGAATACTATTTGGTGGCAACAATCTGAAAAGTGATTGAGCGCAAAATTCCGTTTCGAGACTAATGGCCTTTCTGGGATAACGCCCTTTGGGATACAAAAATAAGGAAGAAAAGTATTGCAATAAATGTGAATAATATAACAAAACAGATATCTATTCGTTTGTTTACATACATTTAAATTATTACTGATCTAACTTGTTACCTAAGGTATGTAACAGATAATATACAGAGATTAAAATGTTAGAAGAATGTAATATACCGAGTTTTTAAAATTTTGTATAAGACATACTGAAGCGGTGTTGAATAAGTTAACTATTCTTCAAAATTCAATATGTTTTCAATATCATATTTTCGAGCCAGCGCGTTATTCTGCTTTGCTGCTGAGAAATTTTATTCCATACATATTATGGATCCTCCCTCCTTTATTTTTTTTAAATCCAGCAATTAGTATTACATAAAATGTAATTCGTGTTTTTATAAAAATGATGACACTTTTCTTGAGTTATATATTACAAATTTCCAAAAATGTTGCAAATTTCTAACCCAACAATCCTTTTCTTTTATTAATTCGAGGCATAAAGTCATTTTATAATACCTTTAATGTAACAGAATTATTAATATGCTTCTGAGCAGGATAGCAATATTCCCATTAAAAGAAGCTGTGCATTAAGGTTTGAAATCAAATTACATCAAAATTCTTTCATTACGCAAACACCACGTGATTCTGAGGTAAAAGGACTGAAGACAATTAGGATGAACACGTGCCTAGGAGCCGGTAAAAAAACGTATCCCTGAACGAGAATAAATGCTCCTTTTATCCTAAAAATTATTCATATTTTCCCCCACCATTCATGAATTTCACCTGAGTAAAGGTAGGCTTAGTGGCTCTAAGAGAAGGCAGAATAAAAGCTTTCCGCTTGCTAAACACTGAACCACCGAAGCTCGATAATGCTTTTGTTAAGAAATGAAACCGTAGATAGGTACGGCAAAGAGAGGGTATACCATTAGCGTAATGCAGTGGTTCACGTTATAACGTTATAAGCGAAGTGTTCATTAAAGCGTTTATGTATGTATGTATGTATATATACACATATATGTTTTTCTTTCATGGTTTATATTGAATTTCTGTTCCTTGGAGATGGTATATGGAAAGTTTTCATATCATAAATTATTATGAATTATGGTATATATATATATATATATATATAAAGAAGAAAGTCTGTGTGTCTGTTCTCTAATAACTCAATGACTACTATCGCTATCGTCACCAAACTTTCTATAGTTCTTTTCTGATTCTTGGAAAAGGTCGACGTCCACTTTTTTTCAAAGAAAAGAAAAGCTGAAATCCGAGATATTAATTAAAAACTCGGAAAAACGATAATTTTCGCCTCATTTTTCCGAGTGGCAGCAGTCTTGCAAGCTGGAGATGAAAATCCGGCTTATTTCGAAAGTTGTTGCCACTGCTCGCTTTCAGATCCTAGAGTTTGTTAATAAAACATTTCTAAGTTTTACGATGAAATAAAAATAGCATTGCCAAACATTAAATATATTACTCCCGATTCCAAAAATCCGTAAGAAGCCATTTTGACTGTTCTCATCTTCGTAAGACTTTAATCAGCCGAAATATTTATTAAAAATTCTGAAAACACTCATTTTCGCACTCATTTTCCCGAGTGGCAGCAGTCTCGCGCGTTTTGAGATAAGAATGCTTTATTTCGAAAAGTGTTGCTACTGCTCGCTTTCAAAGTATAGAGATTCATAATAAAAAATTTATAAGTTTTACAAAATCTGTACATATAAAGAAGAATGTCTGTTTGTGTGTTTGTTTGTTCGCGTTATTGATTTCTGATCAACTATGAACAATTTTTTGCCACATTTAATCGACTCAAATTGAATATAGGTGAAATATTGGATGGAACTTGAGCTTTTACGACCATTTGATTAGAAAGACGAAAATCATTAAAAGCTGCGTCCCATTGTTGCTGATATAATGAGAAAGAATTAACTTATTTTTCTATTCCATATCGCATCAAACTGAAAAACGTATGACTATGAATCGTATTTTTTGCATCGTTATTAGAGAAGGATTACAGCAGTATTGTTCTCTCCGTTGTTAGATGCATTACTGTCAATGTAACTTAACTGCTATCGAGTACTTCCGCTAGTATACAGACACACACACACACACACACACACACACACACATATATATATATATACTCATTATAAGCTAATATTTGGAAAGCCTATTTTGCAGTGATTTCGTTTTCTGTCATGAAGAGATTGTAATATAAAATTTATAAATTTATTTCTGATGGCTCTTGAAAAAACGTTTTAGTTGCATTACTAAATTCAATTAAAGGGATATAAAATCTAAGAGTGCTGCTCGGTTCAGAGGGATTTGGTAGTATTCTTTCATGATCTTGTGCTCATGAACGTGAGCGAGAACAGGATCTAGAATGCTGTATCGTTTACACGAGTCAGTTTCCCTTAGAAAATCCTCCACGAAAGCATCTTCCCTTAGGCAGATAGCCCTCGAGGCTTTGCCGCAGTTACATATAAACCAAAATAAAGAAACTGAAATTGCCGCAAGGCAAACTGTTAAGGCAAAGAAAATTGCCGCAAGACAAACTATTAAGATTTTTTTTCTGTTTTTATCGTAGCTAATTACAGACCCATAAATTATTCGATAACGATTATGTAAGTTATCTCAATAACAATTACAGTATGAACACCATCCAATTAACTAGGAAAAGTTGTATTTTTTAATGTCTTCAAATTTCTTCTTCCTATACGGCTTTCCTGTACATCTAGAGGCTTTTGCACCTCAAAACACAAACTTCACTCTACCTGTAGTTGGGTAATAAATATATTTCAAATGAAACTATCTATCTCTGTTTCAAATGCAGCTGTACATTTTTTAATCAGTCTTCCCTTAATTCGCAATTACCCGTTTAAAAGAAAATAGAAATTCAGAAATATACACCGCAGGCTGCACCTCAGGAAACAAGAAGACATGGGTTATCATAAATAAGTCACAAGTCACGTGTATCAATGTACACTCGGGAAAAAAAAAAGACGAAATTCAAATTACGTTTTTCATGTCTCGAAAGTGTGACTTAGGTTTTGTATCAGATTTATGTATAGCATCGTCCTACCATAGGTATTGTGACACAAAATCGGACTTTTTTCTGAAATCACATGTCAATGTTTTTCCATATTTCGATTCTACGACTCAAATTACGCCTAGATATTAAATTTTTTAACTTTTGGTGAGAAATTTATGAAGAAATTGAAAAATTTATCTTGGTGGATTTTTTCAGTTTTCGCCAAGAATAATTCACTTGGCGAACTCCTTAATTTATAGCAACCCAGTTTCCTTTCCTCTTTGCGTTTGGTTTTGTGTCGAATCTCTATAAAAGCGTTGTTTCACTTTTGTTGCCATTCGGCAAAATGTAAGATATTTATTAGCCCAAAAGGCGTTAGCCCAGAAGGGCTATTAATTTCGTTTTGGCATTTTGCGTTCTTCACTTTTCAAACTTTTTTTGCCACCAAATATTACAGCCCTGTATTATAGTTAAAGAAATTAAATAATGAAACATCTGCATAAATGTATGTATGTTTCTCGCATTGTGATAAAACAACGGTACCTAGAGCCATCAAATTTTGAATAACATAATCTTCCACCGAGTATGGGCATCTAGAAGCCCTAATTTTGAATTCGCTTTATTATCTATTTATTTTCTCGAGATTTCCGGAAACCAAAAGAGTGCAATTGCGGTTACAATTAACAATTACAATTGTTTAAATTAAATATCAATTACCGAGATAAACTTTTATTCAATGTTAAACGCACGTGCTCTTGTATTTGTACTTTTTTGGCGTAGCTTTCTCTTAAAATTTTTCAGGCGCTGCATTGCAAGGGGAAATAAAACAGTTTTAATTACAATTCTACTAAAAATAGCTAACTAGATACAAAATCCGTGACAATACTACTAAGCATCTTGTAGAGCTTACACAATTTGTACTTTTTTTATTAGGAGACCAACAATTCGTGAAAATTGGCAACTCTTCAATTTCTTTTGTATTAAAGTATACTGGGCATAAAACTTCTCTAGAGATAAATCTCTGCGTCAGTCATGACAGATAAACGACATATAACTTCGTTTCAATGTCTCTGTAAAATTACTCTTTCAAACCTTTTTCTGAGTTGGTCATCCTAGCACAACCTGTATAATAACAGAAACACAGCTTATTTTAATAACCGAAGGTAAGCCTAAAATGAAAGGGCAAATATTGAATTTCAGTATAAAGCGCTAGTGCAAGTTTTGGCTTAAGCTCTCAAACTCTCACGAGGAATTATAATTAACTCGCAAGGCTAAACTCGATTTAAGTTATTCAGACACTGAGAGAAACACACTTGTTGTGATTAGTTACGAAAAAATCTCAAAAATGACAATTATACAAAAAGTTACTTGTAGAATTTAATGAAATTGACCCTTGTAGTATAAACACATAGTAAGGTATAAGGGAACATGAAAAGACATTACCAGACAATTATGGTGTTAGAGAAAGTAGCATATGTATAAAATGAACAAATCGGATGTGTCAGTTTGGTATAGAATAATTACCTTCAATATGGAGTATGATCTCCCCTAGAAGCAATACAGCATATACAGCTATGTGCGATGCTGTCAATTATGCAGTCTATCAGTTCCGTGGGAAGTGAGAGCCATTGCTGTTGCAAAGCAGTTGCAAGGATCCGAAAAGGAGAACTGCGAGTAGCTATACGTCATCCTAAAGCATCTCAAACATGCTTGATAGGATTCAGGTTTGGTGATCAAACTGGTCACTCCATGCGCTGAATTGTTCACTGTTGAAGATAATCATCCACGATGCGAGTCCTGAGCTGTTGAGCGTTGTCGTCTTGTAGCGGGAAATCATCACCTATTGTAACGGCATAAGGGAGCACATAACCATAAAGGCTGTCACCTCTATAGGCTTGAACATTCACGGTTCCACATGGAAAGCATGGAGGTCTGTGCATCCACCCAAACAGATACCACGCCAAACACAGACGCTACTTCCTCCGTATTTCTCTTTCACGAATGTTTGATGCATGATAACTGGTCCAAGTTCTCTCTAAATCATAACGCATACTATCGCTTTAGTGGCTAAACCTGGACTCATCCGTAAAGAGAACAGCCCTCCATTGATCAGCTGCCCAGTGAGCATGTTGATGTGCCCACCTCAAACGTTCTCTTCTATGACATGACGTGAACGGCACGCAAATGGCTGGTCGCTTCGCATACAGCCTCCTTCAGGAAGCCTTCTACGTACAGTTAACGTCGACACCAACCTTCCAGTGGCTGCAAGTTCTGAGTTGAGTTGGATTGAGGGTCTATTCCTTCGTGCACGTTACAGCAAATATCAGTTATCAGCGCTCGTCATAGCGGTTGGCCACCCTTGGCTATACCTCCGGATGCCGAATCTGTGGTTAGAAATTGTTGCCAAAGTTTATGAACTTCCGAAGGACTCACATTTAGCATCTGGCCACTTCCGTCAGACTTTGTCCTTCCTCTAGTCTCCCAATAGCTCTCCATCGCAGTCTTTGGGGCAAATAATGCTTGAAGATCATTGTTACAAACTGGCTATCCCAGATTTCTTATCTTAGCATCACAGCTAAATTTACAGGCTTTTTCTGAAACATGCAATCTTATGTTCCTCGCAGATGACATATTTCGATTGCAGAGCCACTAATTTACATATAGCAGTTTTACTTACCCAATCTTATTTGACAACATATTCAAATTTTATACGGATTGGCTTATTTTTTATCTAATTCTCGCTACTTTTACGATTTTTCTTTAATTTTTGGAAACCAGCGTTTTTGAATAACACAAGCTATGTCTTGAATTTAAGAACTCTCTGCTTAATACACTAACCAATTTGCATTCTGATGGAGGAAATGGAAGTCTGGAAAGTGACAATGAATTAAATGCAAAGTGATAAGAAAACTGTTTAATAAACATAAAATCCTAAAAACATAAAAATAAGCATTATTGGTTTGGTTGACGCGATTACGGCAAAGCCTCGAAGGCTTTCTGCCTAAGGGGAGGGATGCCTTCGGGGAGGATATTCTGAGGGAACTGGCTCGTATACACGTTACACATCGGGAAAACCACGAAAACGTCCATGTAGCCAGACCGTTCGCGAAATTCAAACCGATCTACCAGTGTTCAGCGAAGGAAATTCATTGGTATAGATATTTGCAAAAAAAAAACGACAATTGCATATAGTTGTTCAAAATACATGCTCTTACGGAAAAATATTCTTAAATCAATGCTACGACAGGTATCATATCGATCAAACGAAATTTCGAAGTACAACTGTTAGTAAAAACTAACACTAAACAATGCAAACAGTTGAAAAACTTCTGAAGCTTATACATTTTTTAACTAAAACATAATGTTCTAATAATGCTTTTCTATAAACTCTTTCATTCCAGATGCTCTCATTCTCTCTAAAAGATATAAATCGACTTAAATGAAAGGGAAGAAACTCAAATTAGAAATCATCGTTACAACTTGCTGCTTATGGCATTAATATTTAAACTCTTTTAAAGATATCGTGCTGATAACATTCTATGAATAAGATTTAAACTAAATCTATTCATATCATTAGCAACAAGCAAACAATTAGTGAGCTAACATGAAAAATGAATTTCCTTGAGCTAGGAAGCTTAAAATACTGAAGCAATAATTTACAGTACCATGTTTTTGAAACTGTACATACTGGATATTATATAATGTTCTGCTGTTTTCATTAGCCCAAAGGGCGTTAGCTCAGAAGGGCTATTAATTTCGATTTGGCATTTTTCGCCGATAATTTCGATTTGGCATTTTAAAAGTCTGAATTACTTTTCAAATTGTTGCCACCGAATATTATCACCCTGTGTTACATTTAAAGAAATTAAATAATGAAGAATCAGCATAAATATATATATGTTTCTCGCATTGTAGTAAAACAATGGCACCTAAAGCCATCAAAGTTTGAATAACGTACGTCTCCACCCGAATATAGGCATCTGGAACCCAAATTTAGAATTTGTTTTATTATCTATTTCATATTTTGTAAAGCATTTATAAGTTTTTGATTAAGAAACTCACCGATTTCAAAGCGAGCAATGGCAACAGTATAAAAAAAATCTCCAGCAGGCGAGACTGTGTATTGGAAATTCTAATGATATGTCCTTTTTAAATTATTTTGCGATGTTGCAGTTGAATTGAATTTTATGGTTTAAATGCGAAGAACATGATACTTAATACATAAAGGTAAAACACAAATCTTTAACAATACGCCTCTTTGGTCTCTGAAAACTTTCAGATTTTTTTTTATTATTATTTAATTTTTTTGGTTGCCCGCAAGAGCTGTTAGTCTCAAAATTTTTGACTGGAGGCGTATCAGTTTAAAATTAATTTTCACTGACTCTGAAAAAACTGGCGACGTATCAGTTAAAATGACTGAATCACTTTTCATATTGATGCCGCGAAATATTATCGCCCTATATTATTTTTAAAGAAGTTAAATAATGAAGAATCTGCATGAAAGTATACAGGTTTCTCTCCCTGTGGAAAAGCGACTGTACGTAGGGCCATAAAATTTTGAATAACCTAGTCCTCCAATCGAACATGTGCATCGGGAAACTCGAATTTTGAATTAGAATTTTATATTTTATATTTGGTAAAACGTTAATGAATTTTTAACAAACTCAACATTTTAAAGCAACAGTAGAAAGATTAAAACATTGTTATCTCTAGCGCGTCAGATTGTACGTCGGAATTTCTAAAGGTATGTTGTTTTTAAATATTTTGTGTTTTTTGATTTTGCTATTCAACTAAATTTTATGTATCGTAAGTGCGAAGAAAATGACATTTAATTAATACTTTTAACACACAAAATGTTACCAATAAAAAGACAAAATAGTGTTTTACAAACCAACTAAGAAAACTATACATTGATAAGAGAAGCTGAGAAAAGACCGAAAAAAATAGAAAAATGTATGCCAATACTTGACGCTTCATTGGAAATTCTGAACTCATGCTGCATTTAAAATTTTGTAATTTTGCTGTTAAATTGTATATAGCGTTAAGTGCAAAGAAAATAATAAAACTAAAAAGACAAAAAGAAATGGGTTAGCAGCAGTGAGTGTATTAGCAGACTGGTAGATTGCGAGCTCAGCGGACAGCGCAAAAAAAAACCTTAATAAACCCTTTTGGGTGATCGTTAAAATCTGAGCCCTTTTAGATTTTTCTTTTCTTTCTTCTTTTTATAGCTACGTGCATACCACGAAGCTTGCACAAGTACGTTATAGCACTAAAACAATAAGAAGTGTGCAATAGGACTGCGAATAGGAAACAATTATTAAAAATAAATAAATGAATAAAATAAAATAAATAAAAATAATAAATAAATAAAAGATAAAAAGAAAATATTAAAGGTTTTAAATTTAAAATTACGTCTAAAGGGGCGTTTTTTTAACATTTTGTGTGTTACCTTTATTTATTAAATATATTCTTCGCACTTAAACCATAAAATTTAGTTAAAGAACAATATCGTAGGAAAATTTTAAACTGAGCATATCTTTAGAATTTCCTGTACACAGTCTCACGCGCTGGAGATAAAAATGTTCTTTCCGTACAACGTTGCCATTGGTCGCCTTGAAATCCTTGAGTTTGTTAATAAAAAATTCGTTAAAGTTTTACAAAATAGGAAATCGATAATGGAACAAATTTCAAATTTCAAATTTGGGCTTCCAGAGGTCAATATTCGCAGTAGCGTTACGTCATTTAAAATTCTATGGCTCTAGGTACCGTCGTTTTATCACGATGGGAGAAACATGCATACATTTATGCACATTCTTCATTATTTAATTTCTTTAAATATAATACAGGGCTGCAATATTTGGTGGCAACAGTTTGAAAAGTGAACCGACATTTAATGTTTCCGACGCAAAATCGAAAAACGAAAACAGTAGTCCCTTCAGGGACAAAACCTCTTTGAGCTAATAAATAAATAAAAATAATAAATAAAAAAAATCTGAAAGATTTCAGATTTTAAATTACGTCCAAAGGTGCGTTTTTTTAACGTTTCGTGTGCTACCTTTTTTTTATTAAATATCATGTACTACGTACTCAAACCATAAAATTTAGTTCAAAATCAATATCGCAAAATCATTTTAAAATGAACATATCTTTAGAATTTCCGTAAGTCTCGTGCGCTGGAGATAAAAATGTTTTTTTTTTTCCGTACAGTGTTGCCATTGCTCGCTTTAAAATCATTTAGTTTGTTAATCAGAAATTCGTTGAAATGTTACAAAACATAAAATCGATAATAAAGCAAATTTCAAATTCAAAATTAGGGCTTCCAGATGCCCATATTCGCAGTAGGATTACGTCATTCAAAATTCGATGGCTCTAGGTTTTATCACGATGCGAGAAACATGCATACATTTATGCAGATTTTTCATTTTTTAAAATTTAATGCCAGCGATAACATTTAGTGGCAACAATTTGAAAAGTGAAACGGGCATTCAAAGTGAATCGACGCAAAATCGCAAAACGAAAGTAATAGTCCTTCGGGACTAAATCTCTTTGGACTAATAAAAAAAATCTGAAAGGTTTCAGATTTTAAATTACCTCCAAAGGGGCGTTTTTTTTTTAAGTTTTGTGTGTTACCTTTATTTATTAAATGTCATGTTCTTTGCACTTAAACCATAAATTTCCGTTCAAGAGCAATATCGCAAAATAATTTTAAATTGAGCATATCTTTAGAATTTCCGATATACAGTCTCGCGCGCTGGAGATAAAATTGTTTTCTTTTTTTCTGTACAACGTTGCCATTGCTCGCTTTGAAATCCCTGAGTTTGTTATCAAAAATTAGTTAAAGTTTTATAAAATATAAAATCGATAATAAAACAAATTCCAAATTTCAAATTTGGGCTTCGAGATGCCCATATTAGAAGTAGGATTACGTCATTCAAAATTGGATGGCTCTAGGTACCGTTGTTTTATCACAATGCGAGAAACATACATGTATTTATGCAGATTCTTCATTATTTAATTTCTTCAAACATAAACCAAGGAGGTAATATTGATGGCAACAGTTTGAAAAGTGAAACGGACATTCAGAGTGATTCAACGCAAAATTGCAAAACGAAAACAATAATCCTTCAGGGACAAAGCACTTTGGACTAATAAATAAAAATAATAAATAAAGAAAAGAAAAATTAAATTAAATTAAAAAAGTATTACGATGAAGAGTACTCAATAATCTAAAAGGAGAATGAAATTTTTCGAAAAGCAGAAAATGTCTCTTTAGTCAGAAAAAGTTAAGAAAACATTCCTGGTCAGGACAGAGACAGGCGTATTAAAGTTGCTTGAAGTGTCTTCCTGTGTTGGATGAATGCACTGGAGAGGAATATGCTTTACATCTTATTGGCAACTACCGCAGCTGCAAAAAGCACTTGAAGTTATTTACAGATTGCTTTGAATAGCTTTTAAAATTGCCAATATCCAGTAGAAAACTGAGATGCTTAAAAAACTATTGAAAGTTGAATAACTTTTAGTCTGTGAAAAATTGCAGGGGAAAAAAACCTTTGGTCCATTTTGTTTTTGGTGAGGACAGATACTTTCTGTTCTAAATACAGATAGCATCATTTCTATACAAGCGCTTTCAACAGGACCATGGGGATTTAAATTAACGTGAAGTTTCGTGGCTACCTTTAGGAAAGAAATTAATTTTAATGAGAATTTTTGTTTGTGCTTAAATTTACTCTGAGTTAAGCAAGGCAAAAGGTTCACAAAGAAGGTAAAAAGTTTTACTGAAAGTTAGTCAAATAAGAAAGAAGATAATTCCTTTTTCTTTGTTTCTGTGTGCAAAAGAAGGAAGCAACACACTCATCTCACCGCGAAGACACCATGAAAGAAAATCAGATAAAAATGTTACCATCGACGTTATGCAAGGAAAACCTTTGCTTCTCGTTGACAGGTCAACTCTCTAATCGTCGCAGTGGTTTGACCTTTGTGGCCTCTTTAATCTCTACCTGATGAAGCGTAAGTGATCTGCACATTTGGGACACCTGTCACATGATTTCTCCCGGAGGCTGTGGTGCCTCCCTTGCTCCTGGATAAGTTAGCTTTAGGGGGAAAGTTACCCTCTGTTATAGTAGGACCATCAGAGCTTAAAATTTTCCGTTAATGTGCGCCTAGAAAGCTAATACGTTACCTCTAGACCAGTATTTCCTCACCTTGTTAGCGATCGATATCCCTTGAATCTGAAAATATATTCTCGTAGTTTTTTGAAAAATGCGTTTCTTTTTTTTATTTAGGAATTTACGTGTATATCAAGACCATTTATTTATTTTAAAATAAATGCATATATGCATTTGAATATCCATGAAAAACCATTAGCGTTTTTAATGACTACTTTGACGCTGTTCGTTTATAATAATATATTTTTGAATGAGCAATACGTAAATCATCATTGTATTTAGATTTCCGGCTTTTATACTAAAAAAGAACCAAAACTCCATTTCGCACAATTAAGCGATAGTAAATGATAAAAGTGTCTAAAATGTAGCTTTTGCCAGCTCTGTACATCGAAATACTTCTAAGTAAAATTTTAAAAATCTTATATGAATACGTTAAGGGCATCGGCTAATATTTCAATAATTTATTTTTATTAAATCGCTGCCAACCATCGAATTTCGATCAAACAGAAATGGACGCAGTATCTATCTCTGAGCTTTATTTAATTTCATTTTCGGCCTTAAATAGTTTTCATCCGGCCGCCGAGATATTTCTAATACTTTCTGCTTCTCGAAATTACTGGAAGGCAAAATGAGGCTCGAATTACGGTTGCAGCTAATATAGTGATCAATTACTCTTTATTCAATTGCAATACCTATTACAGTGATACAGGGTTTTGACCATAATGCCGCCGAATGGTAGCCAAGTTCGTCGACTTTTGGCGATTTCTCGCCAGATTTGCAGACAAAAAATTAGTTGCCAAAACCGTTTAATTTACATTGGTGAATTATTCATTAAAAGATTCACCGAACTGTTTAAGTATACTGCAATTTCGCGTAAAATTATTATTTTCTCATTTTCCAGAACAACTCAGTCAACAAAAGAAAATTTAATAAAACTTCAGTTTTGAACTGGGTGTTTCCAAATGTTTAGTTTTTCAATAAATGAAGATAATTTGCCACTAACTATTTTTACGTTCTAATCAAATTTTGCAATGGCGTGTTTAATTCATTTTAATATATCTGCTAAGTAAGCTTGCCGAAAAATTGCCCCTCGTTTTTAAGAAGCTTTAATTAAATTACAGTCTGATTCATGCGAAACTGCACAATTTCCTTACGTAATTCAGAAACCATGTTTAACGTGAGGCTCTCGGAAAGCCTTTCTACTTCGGTGTAATAAAGAAATAGTAAGAACATCAATAATTTATTTGCATAAAACCCGATAGATATTGTTGTGTTTTATGGGTTCGAGGATATAGAGGGATTGACGGAAACATTTGATGAAGAATCGAAGCACAACTTATTGGCCAGTATTACTCAGGGAAATTCCAAAAAATATGTTAACAGTCGTAAAAAAACTACGGCAAACACGCCGAAACAATCATCAACACAGCCTTCAGGCTGTCAGGCTGTAACAGTGAAAACAGCTTCACCACAGAGCAGTAAAATACAGCTCCCGACTCGATCGATCACTCAGGAGATAATCTCTGAACTCAAAACACTACTAGTGAACTCAACATACTCTTCACGATAAACTCAAAACACATTACTACTCCGCTTACAGGCAGGGTATTTATAGCTTTTGACCTGCCTTCGAGAACATTCTCGGGAAAACAATTAAGAATTCGTTCTACAATGTTCTCTCTTCATCTATGGCATATCGTCAGTTTGTCTCCAATTGTCTCCAAATTGGCGATTTCGTGCCAAACCTGGCAATCCTGCCTTATCACTAACCCCGCTTTGCTGGGAAGCTATCATACCGCAGCTGGACATTTCGTAACAATATTCCCATCAAATGTTTATTGTTATTTGATATACCATACCACATTCGCTGTAGTAGTTAAATGTTACTTTAAATTTTCTGATAAAGCTTTCGATGTAAGTGCATGACAGTGAAACATGCAAAGCGTTGTTGTAACTTGCGATTATGTCTGTCCTGATGTATGAAAAATCAAGAATTTTTATCAACATGCAGGAGCATTATAAATGCAAAATTAGCTTGTTATATTCGTGGTATTTGAAGTTTAAAAAAAAAAGTTTTTAATACGGTTGAAAACCATTTTTTTTCGCCAGCCCGTGGCTCAAAAAATAAAAATTCTTCCAACCTTTTTTTCCTACATGCATCAGACAAATACCTGCAGTTAACAACACTGACTGCGGTTATTAACACTGACTGCAATTATCAACTTTAGTTGACTTAATGTGCACTTTTTTAGGTTTGGTTTCGGTATCTTCTATTACTTGAAATGAACTATCAGCACTGAGATTCTGAATGCTTAATCAAATCATCGTTCGATAACGAAATATGCTGAATTTTTTCTGTGCTTCAAAGCCCAATACATTTTTTAAATTTTAAGTGCACATAGCTTTACCAATTCCCCAGCTATTATATTGTTGCATGCGTAAGGGTTCGTAATACGTTGAATGCACATAGATCCGATGATAAGTTAAAAAAAATTATTTCATCGAAAGAAATACTTCAAAGGTCTGGGACTTTCCACAAAAATACTGGTACAGTTCTTAACAGTATTACAGAGCACAATCAGTAGTTACACTTCAAACTACTAAAAACGTTAAACACAACGCAGTGCAAAGCGCACCTAAAGAGAAAGCTAATTCGATCTCAGGCTGAATTAAAAACTCAGAATAATAATAACTGAGAGCAGATCCTCTTTCCTGCCTTAAATAGTTTTCATCCGGCCGCCAAGATATTCCTAATACTTTCTGCTTCTCGGAATTACTGGAAGGCAATATGAGGGTCGAATTACAGTTACAGCTAATATAGTGATCAATTACATTTATTCAATTGCAATACCTATTACGGTGATACAGGAACTTGATCATAATGTCGTCAAATGTTCGCCAAGTTCAGCGACTTTTGGCGATTTCTCGCCAGATTTTCCGATAAAAATTACCGTTGCCAGCATATCTCATCAAATTACAGAGATACCCATTTAATCAATGTTAAATGAACTTGCCCCTGTTTTCTTACTTTTCCGGCTTAGCTTTTGTCTCTATATTTTTCATGTTACATTACACAGAAAAATACCACAATTTCACGTAAAGCTGCACTAAAATCATCTATTCGTGTACAAAATTCGTAACAATATGCTAATTTCTTTTCTTAACCCTCAGCTATTTGATATAGCTGCGGGTAACCATAAGCCATTTGATAAAGCCTGCTAACAAGGGATTTTGAACAACCAAACAACATTTCTACGAAACTTTTCTAAGAAAACATGTCTATGAAAACATGACTCATCAGTTTTGGGTATTGAAAGAAGCAAGTTTGAAAACGTAGCAGATGTAAGCTCCTATTTAAGAAGGACAGAAAAGCAGAACTAAACAGAACTTTCGCCGATTTCACAGAATTTAAATTTAGAGTAACTGGCTTCGTGTCTCCTTTTTTACTTCCTTGTACAAAGTAAAAAGGAAGCATTGTAATGATGAAAAATTTCGGGTATCATATTTTAACGAAAATATCCATTTTGACCGCTATTGAATGCAATTTAAAGATATTTTTGCGTGACATCTGTATGTAAGGACGCAATAAAAGACTCTTTTCGCCCCAAAAAATTATAAAACTGATTTAAAATGGATTCTGAAGAAATTTTTTACCTGCGTACCTATGTATGTATATATCTCACATAACTCAAACACGAGTAGCCGCAGAACATTGAAATTTTGTATATAGGACTGCTTTAACACGCAGATGTGCACCTCCTATTTTAGTTGCAATCGGTTGCCCCAAAAGTGCATAAATGTATGTATATATATATATATATATATATATATATATATATATATAAATATATCCACTCTGTTATTCGGCTCAGTGAGCTCAGTTTCTTTATTCTTATATGCTTGTAAATTGTGCACTATTTGCTTTAAAAATGATTGAATTATGTTGTTCTTATCTTCTGGTTAAGGTTTTTATGCTTTAGTCAACCTGCATGCAATAATTGTAAAATTATCAACAATTGTTAAGTGCGGTTAAGCCTAATTTTTGTATAGCATAACAGCCATATTTATTTACACTTGAAACTTAGCAGAATAGAGGATTTGTTGTCTAGAGAAACTAAGCTTCGCAACAACAATGATAACGTTTTCTTTTATTATTGCGAATTAAATCATTCTTAATCCATTCTGGAATTATGATTTAAATTATTAAATTATGCCATATATTGACTCAGGATAGCGTCCACAACAAATTAAGTCTGTTTCTACGCCTTCAGTGTCTTTTTGCCGAGTGAGACCAAATGTGAACTTTTATTTTTGTTCACCGAAAAATCTGCCTTCATGCCGGCTAGCCGAATTGCTTGTTTTTGCTTAGAAATTATAATTTTAATTGTAAAAAAAAATAATTGTTTTAACTGCATTTGATATTTCATGTTTATGTATATTTTTCAATTTGTAATATAGATATTTTAAGTTTTTACGTATTTTTGCCTTGTCGCGAAGTGAGAACTGAATTAATTTAATTAGAAATGTATCCTTAATGAAATTCGAGGAAATGAGTTTAAATGAAATGCAGGAAACAATGCGCATAATTTAATATCCGTACAGGGAAGTCATGTGGCCTACACATCAGATTTTTTATGAATGATTTAAGAGCTCTTTTTCTTAAAGTTGTATGTTTTTTCCTTACTGTAAAGTATTAATTGGATTACGCCGAAAAAACTCTTTCGTGGCCCCTATTTAATATGAACTTTGCCCCAACATTTGCTAGTTACTCACATGGGTCACGGGTCAGTTTCTTGGAACATAGAAACTTCTCTTGCCACCTTAGAAATGCTTTTCTCCATCCCTAGATGCGTACAAATCCAAGATTAAAAACCGCTACTCTAGGTTGGTAATATTAAAAAAAGTAGTTTAAAATTGTGATGTACGCGGTAGGAAGAAGATGAACTAAACATTTTTGCTGATTGAAATAAATTGAATTAATTTTTTCTTAAAGGAAGAGAAGAACTTTTTAGATTCATTCATCTTCCAAAGAAAGGCTTTGAAATAAAATGTAATAATTACTACATTTTTATGGAAATAATTAAAAAAAACAATTAATTCAGCTTTATCCTCATTCTTTAATTTTAAATTTTGGTTTCTAAATTTGAAATTATTGTTGGTTAAGTTTTAAGGAAGTATCTGCGTCATTAATGTTATGTAAAAATCACGTGAGGATCATTAATTTTAAAATGACACTAGTTCGGAAAAATTTTATAATTTGTTTCTGTTTTTAGGATGGAGAGGGAAAATAACCAAATTAAAATGAAGTGTTATGAGACTACTGAAATTTAAGGTTAAAATTTTATTTTAAATACTTTTATCAAACATACATGCACTTTTGATTTATTTTATTTAATTTATGACCTTTTTATTTTACTTTAATAATTATTTTTATTTTATTTATTCATTTTTTTCTGGTAAACACTATTTCTGATTTTTCTTCATAATGTTTTCAACATTATATCACAGTTATACTTTAATTTCTTCCTTCCACTTTTTAATTGAACTAAATCCTTTCTTTTTAATTCTTACATTGTAAGGTTTTAGTTTAAACTAACAAAGTTTTATGTTAATTAGCTCTTTCCTGTAACTTTTCTTTTTTCCTTTATTTCAACTTCCCGTTAGAATGAGCGCGCGTTTCAGCTTTATGCTAATTTGAAGTGGAGCCAAGTTTTTGTATTTAAAAGGTTAGCGAGGAACTTCTCGGGGTGAGAGAGCTTTTAGTCTCAGATCACTGCGGCTCTGTTAGACGTTCCTCTGACTAGCTAGCATTTAAGTTCTAAGCCTTAGCGCTGTTACGCTAGTACTTCTTGAAGAAATCTAAGTACGTTAGTATTAGCTAAATCCTGCTACTCACCACTGATCATGTTGAACCCAACCTCGAGTTCATAGCTCTTTGAGCAACGAGTATTTAATTTCTAATTAACTTTAGTTTAAATTATTCGATTGTTCAGTTTAGACCCAAGTGCGGTCATTATTTTCTGTTATCCCTTCCGAGTTGGGAAGTGGCTGTAAATATTAATTTAATAAATGGGTAATTTTAAAACCCTCTCTGCGTGCAGTTATTCTACCATTTAACCACAGTTATTCTACCACAGAACATCATAGCTGCATTCAGCTCCCTGTTTGAGATCAGGACTTTGTTACAGTTACGAATATGTTTCGCCAAAAGTATGCACATAACACTCAGTCCTGCCAACATAAATGAAAATAAATAATGATGTTAAAAAATATCCAGAATATTGGTAACGCAAAAATTTTAAACTCAGGAATATATTTATTTTAACAGCAGAAATTTATTTATTTTAAAGTCAGTACTGATAAAAAGAGGTCCATAGCAAAAATAAGCAAATCTATCTAGGTAATAAAATTTCAAAACAATGAAAGTCAGATAAAAAGGAAAAAGTTTTACTCCATGCCAGCTAAAGCGCGCCTGAATAGAAAATAAGCTGGTAATACGTCAGTAAAACACCCTGAAGAATAAAAACAAACCACAAGTTAAAATTACTTTCTCCTCAGAACTAAAAGAAAAACCAAACTGAAGAAAAGGATTGAGGAAGCAAAAAAATCCTAAAAGGGGAATATTTAACATAAAAAAGAACACCATCTAAAATTATATGAAACAACTTTTGCGCATGTTATATTAAAAAAAAGATTAACGTATGCATAAAATTATCTATGAGCAATTTTTCTGGTCAGAGGTCTAACAAATGAATAAAAGTAAATTAGAAACTTTTCAAAAAAAATCTATAATTAAAAATAAAAATAAAATATATTTCCCGGAAAAAGAAATTTTCATCTCAGGCTGTGTTTTTCTTCTCTCTTGAGATGTAAAGAACGCTTTCCCCAAAATTCTAAATTCTGATCCTAAAGTTTTGGATAAATGTAAGCCCAACTTTATCAAACAAAAGTCGGGTCACTCTGAAATTTTTGAGATACAGATCGGTTTTTTTTAAACTTTTAAAAATTTACAAAATTTTAGGAGTATTCAAAGTAGTCTTCTGCAGCATCAATGCACTCCTGTAGGAGAATTTTCAAGGATTAAATGCCTCAAGCCATTCATCTCTTGGAATCGACCAAAAAAAAATGAATTTAGAGGCTCATCAGTCTCATTTCGGAATGAAAATGTCCACGTAAGTTCTTTTTTAGTTTAAAAAATAGCCGAAAATCCCACATAGCTAGACACTGTGGACAGTGTAGATGTTCTATAACTTTGATGAGTTTTTGTTCAAGAAACTCAACTGCCAATCTTGCTGAATGAGAAGATGCATTGCCATGATGGAACATGAGTCTTCTAAGATATATTTCTTGAAGAATTTCTGGAAGACACTTAGTGGTACACCAGTTAGCTTCTGTCTTTCCAGCTTGATTGCTTTGACCAGTTCTGTATTTCTGAAGAAACCGGCATAGATTACTTTTTTTTTCACGGCACGTTGTTTTTCTTCACCATTGTGGACGTGGAATCACCTTCAAAGATCCAATCATTACTTTCTTGGCTTGTTGTAACATCAAAAAATCGTATGTACATTTCATCACCAGTTACGATTTTAGGAGTAATGCGGTGGCTACCATCCTTAAGTAATTTAAGGGTTTCTTTACTGATTTTGACACGTTTCTCTTTTTTATGCTCAGTCAATTTATGGGGAACTCAACGGTAAACTAGTTTATCATATGCAAATCTTCATGAAAAATTTTACGTATGACGGAGAATCCAATGTTAAGTCCCTTTTGTATCATTTGGTAGGAGCAGCGATTATCATCGGTTAATATTTTGCCTGTGGCAAACACATCATCCGTGATTATTGCTCATAACCGCCTTCCTGTGTGTTCTTCATTCTGCAGACAGTTGCGACCTCTGTGAAATTCTCTAAACCATCTGAATATAATAGCTCGAGATGGACCTTCATTTCCAATAGCTAACTGTAAACGTTGAACTCATTTTTCTTGATTTAATCCCACCTTTAAATCATAGAAAATCACAGTACGATAACGTCAACTCCATTTTTCTTTCCGCCTAAAATTTATTCTACTCTAAACTACTTGGACTTGGCCAATAAAAAATCGTTTGCTAGGTTGAAACTATATTTTCAAATGTAAACCTCAATTTTTTTTCTGCCAGTTTTCATCTGCGCGTAGACAGAGTTAAATAACGCCATATTTTTTTTTTGTATTCGCTATATTGTTTACATTTGGGATGTAAATGAAATAAATGATCTGCTCCGGATAGCTTCCCCTGTTATTTATTTTATTTTACAAATGCCAAACATTAGCGCTTAAGTCATTAGTTCACGGGCTCTCCAGTACTTTTTAACAATGTCCTCATACCGAGAAAACGCAATAAAATTATTTAAATGTTCAAAAATCATAGGCTGGTTGGAGTCACACAAAATACAGCTTGGGGAATCCACCACTCCAATTCTGTAGAGGTGGTCTCGCAAAAAGTCATGTCCGGTAAGACGTCTAAATAGAGCTACCGCTGTCTTTCTTGGAAAACCGAGAATTAAAGTTTCCCTTCTCCCAGAATCCTCCAACTCTTATCCATAGCACATTGAATCATATACTACTTAAAAATTTTCTTAAGAGTCAGGTTAACAAGCAATTTAGTCGTATGAAATGAAAGCTGTCGATTAACATGTTGCATTATGAAAGTTTCTTTCTTAGCCAAGGTATCAGCTTTTTCACTTTCCTTAATTCCAGAGTAGGCTGGAATCCATTGGAAAGAAATTCTGTGGGCCATTGCCCTAAGCAAAGGCCTACAATCTAAGATTCTTTGGGAACTATTTTGATTATTCAATATCTTCCCCTGTAAAAATTTTTACTGCTTTGAATTCTAAAAATTCTCCTGCTTGCGCTTCGTACTACCAAAGTTGATAAAAACATAAAGATAAGTAGTCAAATATGAATACAGCTAGGTATCTACTTAACTTAAGAAGCAGGACTCGATCTAGATGACGCTTGTTCTGATATTAAAGCTTTCAAACATAAGATTACTGAGTACTTTGCAATGGCCCAACTGTTTTTAAAAAGAGAAAAATGGGTAACAATGACAAAGTTTTGTGAGACAGGATGAGACATTTTATTATATAACATTATACTTAATAGCCTTTTCTTTGCCATAAATTTTCACCAGACTGCTTAATTCTAACAGGCGATAATCTAAGAGATGATATTACTCTTGAATGCACTGATGTACAGATATATAATTGCAGCAATGTATTGCTTATTTTTTACATACACATTAGCCAATGAATTAGAAACCCAAGATCAGTATTTTATTGTACCACCATTTGCACAGATAACTGCTTTAATTCGTTTGGACATCGAGTCTACATGCTTCTGGAGTGCATTTACGTCCAGAGAACACCATGTATTGACTATGCAGCTTTTTAAGTCTTGTAAATTAGATGGAAGAGGAGAGTGCTGTCGGATGCGTCTTTCCACCATATCCCGCATATTTTCTATGGGATTAAAATCCGGGCTGTGCTGTGGCCAGAGAAGATGTTGGAAGTCAGACTGATATTAAACGAATCAATTTTGAATACTTCTGGCACGATTTATAGTTGCATTATCGCCCATGAAATATCCCTCGCCATCAGGGTAAAAATTTAACATTGCAGGGTGAACATGATCTGTCAGTATATCTAGGTATCTCATAGCTGCTTGCTTAGCCTCGAGGAACACCAGGGAACCACTTCTATGCCTCATATCATGATACCATGTCATGATAGAACATGCCTCATGTCATGATACCCCCACCAGACCCTTGCACAGTGCGAGTAAGGCAAGATGGCTTCATGGCTTCATGGGGTTCTCGCAAAATTCGACGTCTTCCATCAGTACAAAATAAGATATAGCAAAATTCATCCGCCCACATTACCCGTTTTCAATCCTCAGATGTCCAGTGACTTCTTTCCAGTGACTGCAAACGAATTCTTGCACGTCGGGCAAAAATGAGTGGTTTTCTCACAGGCATCCAACTAGGCATTCTTATCCTCTGCAATTCCCTCCGCATGTTTTGAGCTAAAATCTGTTGGGAAGAGTCTTGTTTGACCACCTGTGTCAGCTGAAGCACAGTAGGGTCCCCGTTATGCTGTACAATTCGTCAGAGACGACGCCGATCACTCTGTTGGAAAACTATGTTCGAATCGCAATTACGTCTTCTAGAGAAGGACTGTGGGTTCTGATTCCAACTTTTGAAAACCTTTGATATGGCTGCTTTTGAGAACCCAACTGTGAGATTTGTTGCCTTCGAAATCGAGGCCCCCGCTAAACGAGCACCAACAATAAGCTATTTTTCAAGTAATGAAAGATCTGTCGTTTTACCCATTTTACTTCATTTATCGTGAAAAGCCCTCTTATACTTATTCTAACATTCTAACCACCTGTAACCCACGTCATAAAAAATTTGCATACTTCATCCCTAGCACGCATTCAAATGAAAATCTCAAAAGTTTTTAATTCATTGGCCAGTGCGTGTATTAATGTTTTTAATAATGTGATGTTATATATACCATACAGCAAACTTCGCAGCTGGGGAACATTAAATATGCATCGTTTTTTCAATTCGCATTTGGGGCTGCAATTAACTTAGCACTCTAATCATGTCTATTCAAGAACAATTATATTTTTGATACTACTGCGATAGGAAGAAAAGCAGCAAGCCAGCGTCGTAACGGCAAGAGAGCTAGAAGCAGGAGTGAGCTGTTATCCAATATGGAAGCTCACCAAGAGAAAGTTTCGGTTTTAGTTGCCTATTTAGAGACACTTTTGGTTTTAAGTTATAATGTATTTCTCCCGCCTTCTTAGCATGCCTTCGTGGTGTATTGGTCAGTACGCTCAGCGTGTAGTCGAGGGGTCCGAGGTTCGAGTCACGGCGAGGGCATTGCTCATTTTTCATGTCTTCTGCTTTCAAAAAATACCTAATGTTTCTACATACTTAACTTATAAAACTAAACATTTATAACATTAAACTCATCATACTGAATACTAATAACTCTAATCTTACAAAACTAAACACTTACCGGATACATACATAATACGCCAATTACTGTGAAGTAGTTTTCGAGCGATGGTTCGAGTCCCGGTGAGAGCATTGCTCATTTATCACGTTACCAGCTTCAAAAAATCCTAATGTCTCTACAGTGGCGCCCGAACTAAAAAAGGTGATAGTTGATGATTCTCCACCACCAGGATTTGGCGGTTGAGTACTCTAGTCCCCAGTCGTCCTTTAAAAAGGAGAGTATATAAGGTATTTCTCCACCTTCTTAGTATGCGTTCGTGGTGTAGTGGTCAGCATTCGGGGCGTATTCGAGAGGTCCGTGGTTCGAGCCCTTGCTCATTCTTCATCTCTCCTGCTTTCGAAAAATATCTACAAAGTTCCGAGTTAGTTACGTCATCAGCGGTTTTCAAGTCATATGCATGGATTGAACTAGAAATGAAGCAGTCGACAGAAATTTTGATGCATTGCAGATGCTAGGAGGGGTACATATAAAAATTTAAAGAATTTAATAAGGTATAATATACAAATATATATTATATTATATCATAGGAGAAGTCAAACAACAAAAATCAATGTAATATTTGTAAATTTTGCAGACTCGTTTCGAAGGTTTAACTACTGAATTATCTTCCTCAGTTGCCTAAGTTCATTTGCACTTATGAAGAAGATAGTTCTGCATTTAAACCATTGAAAATAGTGATGCAAAATTTGCAAATATTACGCTGATTCTTGTTGTTTGACTTTTCCAATAGTCATTATTCGGCGTGTTATTTTTACCTTAAATATAGTATATTATTTTAATTTATAATATAGTTTAGAAGTTTAATATATAATTATATCAGAGGAAAACAGATATTTCATACACATGAAATAATTTGGAAATGTCGAAGAGAGATGTTGATGGACAAAGACGAAGCTAGCATCAATGGCCAATTTTAATATGAATTTTTATTCTCGTTGACAAAACCTTTTAGCCAGCACCGGTCAAATGCCTCTATAAAAGCGTCTGTTCTTGAAGAATTACTCCGTATTGAATTTTGAAGAACATTTGAAGTGCAGTAACAGTGTTAGCAAGCTGGCAGCAATGATGCAAGAAGTGCAAATGTGATGCATCCAAAGATGAAAGCTTGATTCAGAATGTTTTAGTTCCAATTTAAATGAAATTTGATGATCAATTTTAAGTGTCTAAATACATGATTAATTGATGCCTTACGTAAGTATCTGCATCATTAACGTTATCTAAGAATCATATGGTATTAAATAATTTTCAAAGAATGCTGTTTAGAGATATTTATTAAAAGCTGTTACTGTTTTTAGGATGCGAAGGGGTAGTAGTCAAATTAAAATTAAAAGCTAAGAGAATATTGCTCATTAAAGATAGAAGTTTACTTTACATACTTTTTTTATCTTACACATATATAGACAGAGAAACAGACCTCAGTTATTATTACATTCCTCTCTTACATATATTCGTCGATTATGCTTATAGGGCAGGTAAGATTGAGCTATAAAACTTTCAATTTCTTTGCCACCTTCGAAGTAATTCCATCAGCAAACCCTGATTTTTTCCCGAATTTCCTGGAAACATTGTTAGAATGGGTATCTATCGTACACTGCCCGTTGGACCTTTTTGGGTTGCATGAATTGTCTGAAAACATTGATTCTGTAGGACTGTCTTAATAAGAGAGAACAGCAGAGAGCGAGAAATCTGGCTCGAATTATGGCATGAGAGATCTTCCTGTGATCAAAGGAATCCAGGCTTAAGGGGTTTCTTTCCTTAAAATGTGACTCGAGGTCGAAATGTGCTTTGTTAGCATTACAACGCGACCTTAGCTGTTTAAAATGCATCATTTCATACAGAAAATACAATGCTTCGGATATTGTTCGGAGAACTACCTTGACGCCAAAAAGGGAGAAACAGCTTATTGTGATATGGCAGGCAATGATTGTCATTCGATGACGTACTTCCTTTAGGGAGACAGCCGTCATACTTTTCGCTTGCTAAGGGATTATCTGTAGTATTACTTATTATCTGTAGTATTTATTATTAGTATTTATTATTAGTATTTATTATTGTAGTATAGTAATTAAAGAGAGAAACAGCTTATTGTAGTATGGCAGGCAATGATTGTCGTTCGATGACGTACTTCCTCTAGATAGACAGCCGGAATACTTTTCCCTTGCTAAGGGATAATCTGTAGTATTACTTATTATCTGTAGTATTTATTATTAGTATTTATTATTGTAGTATAGTAATTAGTATTTATTACTGAGTATTTATTATTGTAGTATTTATTCTGTAGTATTTACTTCCATTGGCATGATGAAATGTCGCCCATACCCTTAAAGAAGCCAAGTTGGCGCAACCAAGGCTATTCTCCAAACAATATCCCAATGCTCCTACAGAAAATACACTAATGCCAACGAGTAACTCAACAACGAGTAACTCAGGTTTCCTGAATTTTACATAACTTTTCAGCGAGCGTTTGGAAAAGACGAATATGCGCATGAAGCTCTGATTCTCGAATTTCTAAAGTAAAAATACATTAAATCTCTATTAAAAATTAAAACAAACGGAATCAATATTGAAAAATGATGCAAAGAATTTTATCTTACTGAAATATATTTCTGACCGAGATTGGGATGTGGATATCTACGCGTATTACACTCATCACGCATTGTGTTCCTGACATCAATTTTACACAAATGTTCAAAATTAGCTTTACATTCGCAAAAACGCTGATTCTTAAAAAATATTCACTAAAACTGAACGAATTTATTTGATATGACACGTTGGGTCACACTGCAAAATGAAAAATACAATATCGATATTTACTCCGTGCGCGCAGTTACAGGTGAAAACATCCCGAACGAAAACATCGCGGAGAAAAGAAAGCAAAGCAAGAATATCGTCTTGAAAAATCATCGGGAGAGGAAAAAAGCAAGAAGAAAACATCGCGTTTCTAAAAAATCGCGATATAAAACAACGTCGTCGATATTAATGCGGTTCAAACGATTCGCAGTTTAAAAATATCGTCGTAGAAAATCTCGTGGAAAAATAAAACATTTATAAATCGTTGATTGAGGATAATACCTCAGAAATGTGATTTTTAGGCTTTAAAAGCTGTAAATAAATATTCTAATTATAATTTTTTGGAGCAAGAAGGAATGAGGTACATTTTTAATTTTATATTTCATATTTTTGTATTAAATAATACATTTTTGCTGAAAAAAAGTAAGTAGGAAACTTAAGGATTCAAAAATTCAAATTTAGTAGAAAATTAATGCTTGTTAGCAGAATTTTAAATTTATAAAGTTAACTAATAAACGTCATTAATTAATTAATCTCTTTTTATAAAGTTTTATTAGTAATTTTTAAACTAAAATTTTTTAATACTTTTTTTTAAAAACCTTAAACCGAAGTTTAAATAAAGAACAAACTTAAAGTTTGCTAATAAAATTTTAAGTTTTATTGTTAATTTTTTAAACTAATTTTCTACTTATTTTCAGTTTATCAGTTTAAGTTTCCTTCTTGCTTTTTTCTGCAAAAATTCATTAGTTTTTTAAACATATGAAATACTAAAGTACAAATGTTTCTCATTCTTTCTTCACTCACGATTCTTCTTCACGCATTCTCATTATGTGAACATGCATTTACAACTTTTGAAGCTTGAAAAACACATATCTGTGATTCTTGTTGTCATGTACCGATTTGTAGAAGATTTATTTTTTACCACGATATTTTCGAAGACGACGTTTTTAAACCCCGAAGTTTTGAACCGCTTTATTTTTGAAGATAATGTTTTGTGTCACGATGTTTGAGAGCTGCGATATTTTTTTTCTTCCACGTGATGTTTTGTACAACAGCGTTTTTGCCTTGCGATGTTTCCTCTGCGATGTTATCATCTGCGGTGTTTTTGCTGCAATGTTTTCTCCTGTAACCCCAAGGTTCGAGTTGGTAGGTTAGAATTTGCCACTTCTATAATTATCTGTCCTATTTCTGAATGACTGACAGATCTCCACCTTAGAAATTCTTCCAAACGATATTTCAAAACAACAAAAAGCAATTTCGATTACATAATTCAAAACTGAACACTGAATTAAATAAATCTGTGGAAAAACACATTTTGATAAAAAAAATCTATCATATTTTTGGATGATCTTGTAAGGTGTTTATTAACAGTTATTTTAAGTTTTGTATCTTTCCTATCTTATTCTAATTTCAGCTTACAACTTCCTGCCAGAATGTAAATTCAAAAACGCGGTAAATGCAAATGAAAAAAGAGTACTCTTTAAGTCAATGTTTCACCGACTTTTAGAGAGAGAATCTGATTCCCTGACTAGCGAGCGTTTGCCTTTGGCTAATTTCTCTCTTAATTACTACGCTCGGCCATACCTTAGGCCCTTGCTTGCCGATTTAATTAATACTTAGGGGCCAACTAGTTAGATTTCTGATAGCTTCGGCTATACCTTTCAGATAGCTTAGTTAAGCTAATTTAGTTATTTAAGTTCAAGCCAGAGTGGAGGCTTTGTGTAAAGTTCTAAGTAGGAACTGATTGTAAATATTCTGAAAAATAAAGTGTTGCGAACCCTTCTTAAGTCTTACGTGTTTTGTTCACACACTTAAACGATTATTCGCTTGTTAGTGTTCGTGGGGTTCTAAGTTAGAACTTTAGAATTAAATAAGTAAAACCCCACAATGTCGTGAGATTATATGCATTTCAGAAAAAGAATGATCAAACTGGGTTTATAATAATAGTTTTGTTAGCGTTTTGCTTATTCCTTGAATTAACAAATTAAATTCATTGGTTAAACCACTTCATGAAATACCATTATATTATGCATGTAAATATAATTTTGAACATGCGTATAGAATAGTACTTTCATATATATAAAATGGCATTTACTTCCAATTTCTAGAATTTGGAGAAAGGGCTGCTTACAGCACCATTGACACCATTACACCATTGACCTCCGTTAGAGTTTCCCAAGCAAATATATACTATTCGTAGAACAGCTACGGCATCTGTGCTTAAGAAGAATAATGTATCTTGCTAAATGCTTTAGTAGATTCTTCAGCAGAGGCTCTCAAAATCATACCGTATGTTTTCTTGATTACTAACAAAACAATAAAGAACTAAAAAAAGGTAGTTCCTTCAGATAAGTAACTAAATGAAATCTTTATCGAAGAATAATGGTTAAAACTTTGCATAAGTCCAACAGAATGTGTTCCAAAAGTGTAACCTCCATACTGAATTTTCGATCTCCCACAAATAAATACTCTCATTTGTAGAGATATTGGGTTATTTCGAAGCAGCAATCATGAAAAACGAGCAATGCCCTCGCCGAGACCCGAACCACGGACCTCTCCAGTACGCGCCGAGCGTGCTGACCTCTACACCACGAAGGCATGCGAAGAAGGCGCGAGAAATACCTTATACGTTTTTGCAAATGGCTTTGAAGGTTGTCAATAATATATATTCACTGATACCGTTTAGTTCTAGACTGATAGTTGCAAAAACGAAAAAGATTTCCTTTGGAGTTTCCAATTGTCATAATCAAGCTTAACAAACTTTCCATTCAAAACAAAGTCTATTTTCTATGGATTCCATTTTATGCAAACATTGAAGATGCATCGCTGGTGTAATGATATCGCGGACATATGGATAAAAGAAGGCATGGCAAAGGCGATACTTCTATTTTGTCTATTTACTTACCTTACAAAAGAATTCCCAATTAAAAAAAATCGGGATATCTTCACCAGAAAGGTAATTCCGAAAGTGCATTCTTTTATGCAAGTCACAAAACATGGTGCTAATCAGTGATCCTATCCAAGATCGAAAAGTGCTTTCATACTATTTAAAATACCATAGTGAATAGACTTTCCTGGATTACCGGGACAACGAACCGTAAACCTTATTCTGGATTTTTTGAAGGTGTGTAGTAGACTGTCTAATATTCCATGTTAACATTGGAAAATAATAATAATAATAATAATAATAATAATAATAATGGTTAATTTTTAAGGCAAAACGTTATAGAATTGGTTTTTAGAAAAATTATTCTTGTTTTAAACGATATCTGATGTTCGGATCTTTAATAAGTTAAGAAAGAATGATTTACAAAATTCCCATAAATCAGTAATTATTCGGAGGGGCAAGCCACTAGAGAGTCTTGAAATATAGTGAAGCATTTTTAAGAAGTAACTCACAGTCTCAGATGATTTAGGTGTTCTGTGTATGTGATAATCTTAGAAAGATGATTTGGGTGTTCTGTGTATGTGACAATCTTTATCCGTGATGCATGTAGATGATGTCCAGTACCGATGTTTGTTTACATTGTCATAAATATTATACACTTTTAGAAGTGGTTAACTTAGAGAAGCAGTCACTACCAATTGGTTTACTGTATTTCTCTCACTAAAATAATGCATAATTTTTTCTTATACGCATGTGATAAAAATATTGATTAATTTAATTGCACAAAAGCACATTCTAATTTTTTACTTTTTTTTCCTCCTTCATTTGACGTATTTGGACTCGGTATGATTAGTTTCGTTTTTATTTATGACTAACAATAGGCCGTCCAGACGGTACAGTGGTTAGAGGAGCCTAATGCGATACCGAAAGGCCCGGGTTCGTATTCAGGAGAAGGCATGGACGTTTCTATACTGTCTTTGCATGGTGGTTACTCTAAATATTATGTGAGCCGAAAGTGCTCTCGAGAGTTTGGTGGTAGGGGAAGACTGGTGGGAGACCCTAGGACCCATCCTCCTGGGGTTCGGGGGTCTCCCACCCTTCTCCATCAAAACTGAGGGTGGAACTGAGCGAGTCTTTCAAGTGTATGCTGTTCAAGGCTCTTGCCAACTACAAGCGCAATCTTGCCCTCCTAGCCACAATGAATTTCGTGAGCTTGTTCTGATGTCACTCTCAGACAAGTGAGATAAGTCATAACAACAACAACGACTTGCAAAAAATATGAGATTATCATTAATTGGCTCGATTAAATTCGACTTTTCAAGTGCTCAATTTAAAATTTGTTATTCATAAATTTAAAATAATTATTATTTTTTTATAGTAGCTGGCATTAAATTCTATTATTATGTATTGGTTATTTAACCAGTACATGATAATTCTTGAACAGCTTTCATCGTACAACAGTTGTGATTCCACATACTGCAGCTTAAAATAAACCAAGCAACCCTTACAAAAATGTTTCAGTGCATTCAGTTCTTAACAATTCACCGTTGACAAATTTCACCTCTGCTTTCGGGGTTAGCGACGATTAAGGGCGATTAGATTTTAACGGTTAAACGATATCCTTGAGCGGCAAAAGAGAGCATCATTAGGTGAGAAAAATGTTCATAAATAAGGAAGCTTGTTCCCTAAAGCGACAAATATAGCAAAGTCATCATCGTGTGAAATACGAGTTACGGTAGGCGGTCCCTAATGTGACATCGCGAAGTCACGGATGTAATAGCATAAAAAAAGAGAGAAAAAGAAGTAGGTAAAAAATTTTCATCTATAGAGTTTTCCTTTGATTCGTTAGCAATATTGATTAGAATTTTGATACGATTAGCATTCTCACAGTAATGGTATTACTATGATAATTTTCAATACTTTACTATTGCTACTTACTGCATGATAATGCAACGCATTAATCAACTGCTTTCTTTTCAAACAGCAAAATTGTTTGTTAACCTTATAAGGTATTTCTCCCGCCTTCTTAGCATGCCTTCGTAGTGTAGTGGTCAGCACGTTTGGAGCGTATTCTAGAGGTCCGAGGTTCAAGTTCCGGTGAGGGCATTGCTCATTTTTCACATTTCCTGCTTCCAAATAATCTAATGACTCTACAGTGCCGTCCGAACTAGAAAAGGTGGTGGATGATGATTCTCCACCACCAGGATTTGGTGACTGGTTCCCCTAATCCCCAGTCGCCCTTTAAAAGGGGGAGTATATAAGGTATTTCTCTTGCCTTTTTAACATGCCCTCGTGGTTTTATGGTCAGCACGCTAGACGCGTATTCGAGAAGTCAGTGGTTCGAGTCCCGGCGAGGGCATTGCTCATTTTTTCACGTCTTCTGCACCAAAAAAACCTAATGACTCTTCAACCTGACTCTTAAGAAAATTCTTAAGCAAGATATGGTTCAATGTGCTGTGGATAAGAGTTAGAGGATGCCGAGGAAAAGACAATCTCATTCCCAGTTTTCCAAGAATGACTGTTTAGACGTCTGATCGGACATGGGTGTTTGTGAGACCACCTCTACAGAACTCGAGTGGTGGATTCCCCAAACTGTATTTTGTGTGACTCCAATCAGCCTATGACTTTTGAAGATTTAAATAATTATATTGCACTTTCTAGGTATGAGGACATTGTTAAAGAGTAATAGGAATTCCGTGAACTAATGACTTAAGCGCTTTAAGCGTTGATGCTTGGCATTTGTAAAATAAATGAACAACGGCTACTACTTTGCTATAGTAATATTTAATTATCCGTGAAGCATTTAATGAATAATTGTCATCAATAAAATGATTATTCCAGTCATATTGATAAATCTCCGAGAAGGCACAGATGTTTGTAGCTGTATATGCCTTAATACTAATCGCCCCTCGCCCCTGTGGTGCCTCCTGGAAAACGTTGTTGGCGAACAAAGGTTTAAATTATTGTTGAATTTATGCATTTCAAGAAAATTTAAAAAGCAAGTATCCAAGCGTTCGATTAAAAAAAATGGCGAATTATCTGTATTTCTGATATCACACATCAAATTCAATCATATCGGTTATGTGACGCAGTAGTTAAATATCGTGAGAACACTTAAATTCTTAGAATAAAAACATTGTTGGGAGACCTTGGGGTTATGCTGTTAAGTCCTTACTCTTTGTAATATATCTGAACAATAAATTTAAATTCTCCTGTGCATGGCATGTGCTCAAATGATCAGCTTTATTTATTATTCATAATCGTAAAAAGTGTAGTATCAGCCAATTCTGTACATACTCTAAAATTTTATAATTCTCCTAGACAAATGCAAAGAATCTAATTTGAAAACTTATTTCCTTTTACATAGTTATTGAATACAATGAGATGCGGGGTTTTGATAGTTTTTGGAAGATCATCGCCCTCTCTTTCATTCAGTAAGCATTCTTATTTTTAAGGAATTCAAATGTTTTGAAGCCTATTAAAAAGAAATCTTGTTAGATTTTTCAAAATTGTTTTGAATTAGGGTGTACACTTGCACTAAGAATTGTAAGACAGGCCTGTAAGAGAGATGTATTTTCAAGCAGGATAACTACCGTGAGAAGAATCCTAAAGATAGTTTTTTTGGAAGGGTTAATAAATTACCCCGATTTGTCTATAAACGCTAGTTGTTTAAATTTTCACAGGTAAGTAAAAAGTGGAAAAAGTCTCGATTATTTCCAACTTTAGAAGATTTACTCAAAGATTCAAAAGATTGACTCAAACTAATTTATTCATAACGTTCAACTTATCAAAATCTACTTTTACTTTTCCTCTGAATTACAAGAAATTTCGGAAAACAAACTCGCAAAAGGCAGTACCTTTACTAGTACTATGAAACAAATGAAATGAAATTATTATCAGTTTGACATAATCATGTGTCTTTAACGTTAAGTAAAATCAGAGTTTTTCGAACAATCCGGAAAATCTTGGATTCAATGATTTATGAATTTCAGGTAATTCACTTATTCTTGTACATTTACTGAAATCTAATCTTGATGAATTTCTCGTTAATTCATCTGATTGTTTATGATAATACAGGATCACAAAAAACATGAAATTATCAGTTCGTATTTAGGTTACTGAAGTGACGGAAGACCGCATATATTCCTGAATGTGACATGATTTTTCAAATCTAGGTTATAGAATGAGTCTGTTATTAGAGTTAGATTTAAATAAGAGTAACAGTAAAATTACCATCATAAACAACTGAGAACTTACAAGGTCATTAGGGGTATTTTGTTACAAAAAATATGAAAAATGAGCAGTGTTCTCACTGGTCAGAATGTAAACAAGACTATGTCTGCATCGTCCTATGTATATGATGTATGAACACTGCCCAGGTAATAATTCTTTTAAGACTTGAATAAATGCCGTCTGGTCTGCCACCCACCCTGGTTGTGGGGGACCTGGTAGCAGATGGCTTCTGGAAGCAGAGGCTTTAATCCGTGTAAGGCAGTCATATTAGTCAGCCAGGTAATGGAGCCTCTGTCTTCTGGTCTACAGTGTTCTCACTAGGATTCGAACTACGGAGTTCCGGATTGTTACCCGGACGTGCTTTCAATTACACCTCGAAAGCACAAGGCGGAGAAAATATCTCACATTTTCCCCCACTTTAAGGGCGACTGGGAAGAAGGAGACCCCTTCGCCAAATCCAGGTAGTGGCAAATTATCGTCAGCCACATTTTACTTCACGCATCACTGTAGATTCATCAAGTTGATCGAAGCATGGAACATGAAAAATGAGCAATTCCTCCATCGGTATTCTCAATCCGGACCTTTCTATTGCTAACCACTAGCATGGACATGCTACCAGTAGCATAACGAAGGACGCGGTAAAAAAGAAGAAAATACTTTACTAACGAATTATGCGTTCGCAAATAAGAGTATTTTTATAGGGAAAAGTTTTATTAACCTTGTCTAAGTTGAAATAAAAAGCTCCCTCTCTCATTCATTTAAAAAAAAGTGGCATAAACTTTAATCTGAATTACTGAAAAAAACTTTAACGTACGTCTAAAAGATTGCTTTAATTTGCATGAGTTCACCAATTCACGAGTTCTGTCTCCATATTAAGACCACTGCCTTGTTTTGTAAAAAAAAAAAATTGTGAAATTTTTCTGTAAATTTTTGTCTGATCCAGACGTTTTGTTTATTATATGCATATTGCAAAAAATTATAAAAAGGCAAAACTTTTTACAGTAAAGTTGTAAATGCTAAGATGTAACATTTCTCATTTAATAATAAAAAAAATTATAACCCAATAAATAAATGAACAGCAACCCGTTGGGGAAAAAAAGTAAAATTTTACTTAATTAGACAGTAGCGAAATTTTAATATGATCAAAAACTAAAAATAATTTTCACATGAAATTAAAAAAATTTATCTATTTTAACCCCACTGGTGGACAAATAGATGAAATCTGATAAACTATAATCAGAATGGACTTTTTCTCCAGCTCGCCTGGGATATGCTTCAATTTACCTTTGAAATTCTTCTTCAAAGAACTCTTTTTTAAAAAAAGAACTATCGCTTTGTTCTTTACTATAACGATTAAAGTAGTTCTCCTAAAAAAATTAGGAATTCTTGTTCCTCTCACGCCCATGAATCGAATGAATGAGATCCCGAGTTTGTCAAGGTAATTCGATTTGATTTTGAGAAGGTTACATTATGTTGCGTTTCTACGGGTTCGTGGATTTAGAGTGATTAACAACAACACTTGATGAAGAATCAAAACACAATTTATTAGCCAGTAGTAGAAGAAAATGAGAGTTCTGAATCGGGAGTTTAGGGAGCTAGAGTTGAGGGAGCTCCCGAGAAGGAATGGTCAGCTGCGGGAGGGAGGCTTATCTGATAGGAGATAGGAGATATCTGATTGGAGATAGGAGAGTCTTATCTGTCAGTGGATATGGGGAAAGTTGTTGATACATCAGAATGAAGAGAACTTATTTCTAGTTATTTTCTTTAGAATATGCTTGGTATTATGCATTCTTTATGAAATAAAAGGAATTCATAAAACTATTTTCTTAAAGCAAAATTTTTAACTGTGAGTTAAAGATGAATTTGAATCAATGATTTCTTTCGTATAGATTCAGAAATTAAAACTTTTTTTAAAATAATAATATTTTTGATAATAACCTTTTCAGAGTATAATAATTTTTAAGAATATAAAGTAATTATTTTCGGACATTATATGTAATTCATGAATTAAAGTCATAATATTATTGTTACAACCGATTTCTTACTTTTGAACTTTAATAATATTTTTTCCTTTAAAGATTTTGCCCTTAGTTTTAAAAGATTTATTTTGCGAACATCAGTTTTATTCATCTAGACTTACACTCACGTTTGTGAAAATTGCAACACCAAGAAGGAATCGTCATAATTGAATGCAATTTAATACACAGTTGAGTGGTAGTGGTACAAATAAATGATTAAATGTTCAAAGCAAACAAACAAGAACAAGAGATCAGAATCAGTATTTTGTGTGGCCACCACGCGCCGCAATAAGTGCTGCTACACGACGTGGCATGGAGTCAAACAAAGTTTGAATGTCTGACTGAGGAAGAGCATTCCATATCGTTTGTACGCGTACCCAAAGTTCGTCTGCAGACGCAACAGGACGAGGATCACGAGCAAGACGCCGACCAATGACATCCCACACATGTTCAATTGGCGACATATCCGGGGAACACGCAGGCCAAGGAAGAAGCTGTACCTGCTGCGCTGCAAAGAAGGATTTAACAATCCGAGCAGTATGAGGGCGGGCATTGTCCTGTTGAAATACAGCGCCTGGCAAGCTTTGAAGGAAGGGAACAGCTTCGGGCTGTAGAACTTCACGGATATACCGGTTGCTGTTCAGATTGCCCACAATTCGTAGCAATTGAGATCGTCTATGATATGCTATGGCGCCCCAGACCATAACTCCGGGTGTTCGTCCACTGTGGCGTTCGATAATGCACTCCGGAAGGTGGCGTTCACCGGCATAGCGTCTGACACGAATGCGGCCATCATGGTACCACAAATTAAAGCGGGATTCGTCAGAAAACACGACATGCTGCCAATCAGCACGCCAGTCTCTATGCTGATTGGCCCATTGTAGCCGCAGGCGGCGATGGTCGTGCGTTAGGGGGATCCTGTATAAAGGAGTCCGTGCGCGCAGTCCACACTGCAGCAGACGTCTACGAATTGATGAAGCACACAATGAAACACCTGTAGCTATTGACCACAGTGCTGCCAATTGTCTAGAGGAAGCTGTACGGTCCGTCCGCGCCATGCGGACCAGGTGTCTATCATCGCGAGCTGACGTCACATTTCGGGGTCCACTCCCGGATTTCCGAGTTGTCCGACACTCGTCCGTCCACTGCTTCCAAACGCGCATCACTGTGCTGCTGTTACGCTGCACACGAGAGGCTACTGCACGATACGACAATCCAGCTTCACGAAGGCCGATGATTCTCCCTCGTTCAAACTCTGTAAGTTGTTCAAATCTCGCTCTCTTTCGTCGACGAGGCATAAGTACAGATTGAGTTAACGTTTACCACTCGCAGATAACCACCGATAACCATACACGCCTCGCTACAGCCGTCTATTTATTCGGATCCATCAGCCGTTCAGAGGGCGCTGCTCAGCATACGCATGCGCTACGGATTTGCAATTCTAATCATTTGCATATCATGCGCTACTTTGCATTTCCTGAAAATTTCAGCTCACTCGCGTAAGTCCTTCATGGTGTTGCAATTTTCACAAACGTGAGTGTATATTTTTCGTTATTTATTTCCCATCTCTTCCTAAATTTGCTAGTCCTCTTTTGATAATTATGCTATTTCATATTTTTAATATTAATCTTTGGCTTCTAAATTTATATTATGTTTAAGCCCTTATATTCCCTATTATTTCTTTTAGTTCTTATTTCTTTTCTCTCGGAATCCAATTTTATTTGTGTCCATATTTCTCACCAAACTTAATATGATCTTCTTGAATAAAATGCTAGTATTTGATTATTTTTCCGAACTGGAGGCAGAAGCTTGATTTTTCCTACTTTCACAAACGATTCCACAACATTTTTGCCTTTTATCTTACTCAAACTTTAATTCCTTAAGTAACCTGGTACATTAATCACTATTAATACACATTTACAATACTAGTACAGATTGCGCAAATTGAAAATGAACTGTTACACGGCTTTGAGTGAGATATTATATCATCTCTTATTTCCTTACTTCTAATTCATTGTACATAAACTAATGTATTTTCCTGAAGGTAGAAATTCATTATAAGGAATTTCCATTTTCACACAATCCATATGTAGTTAGAGTGTTCTAAAAATTACACGAATTAACCTCTTTTATTATCACTATAGTATTATTCTAAGTTTTTTTCCCCTTCCTCCTACAATATTGAAAATTTGAAATCTTCTAAAATGCTGAATGTACCCCGCTTTTAAGACCTACAATCACAAAAATTTATATGATTTGGCATTTAAGTTAGAATTTATACAAATGAGATTGCCACTTATTATTTTATACTTTATAAATGAAAAATATCCCAAAATGAACATTCATATTTTATACTTTAATTAAAAATGATGCTTTCATTGTGCTTGAATATAATTTTTCAAGACATTGTTTCTCACGTATTAGATAGTTAATTTTTATTTTGGACATTACTTTCTGTAAACCTCTCTCTGAAGCTGTTTTCGTAGAATTACTCCCGCTTCACAAATCATGCATTTCATGGATGCTGTAATGCACTTACATAAATGAATATGTATGTCATACTTCCTAGGGAAACTTTTGATTTAGACTTAACACTTTCTATATTTAGTATCACATAAACTCAGAGTTCTTAAAATCAAATATCACAGATATTTCCAATTGCAAAACCCATGTCTTCTTTCTTCTTATTTATCTCGTAAACAACATCTATTTCTCTTGTAAACAGCGTATTATTATTACAGTGTATGGTCCCTGTCTGTGTGAATAATCATACGCATAGAGCGAATACGAAACAGTTTCTCCATAATGAGTCATTTCCTAATGGTTAACAGAAATGTCAAAAACTACATTTATTTTAATAACGCATTGTGTGTACACAATAATAAAACTTGCAGACGGGTTATTTTAACTATAAGTTTAAAGCTAAAAAGAAACTTTTTTAAAACCCTTTGTTTACATTTTACATTTCATTAAAGGTTAAACCATTTGAAAATTCGCAAAATATCTAGATCTGAAATTCTTAATTCACAAAGTAAAAGTAGCTATACGATCTTGAAAGCTGTAAAGCGCAATGGTCTTTCAACGCTCCTGAGTTCTTATATTTAAAAAATGCCCGATGGAATTTGTAGCCACCCATTGTTTTTCAGGTAAGAACTTAATTTTCTTTTTCTCTTTTCCTTGCAACATTACTGCATACTCCTTTTCCGTATTACCTCAACAGAGGCTGGCATAGAGAGAGAGAGACATTTGGGTGAATGAGTGAGGGGATGAGAGTATGTGACATATTATCTGTCCTAGAGATCATATTCTGCAAGCGCTTGAATGAGGGGGAGATGCTATCCAAGCTGTTAACCGTCCTCAAAGAACCCTTGTGTCCCGGATTCGCCCCATTGAGGGAAGAATGCGCGCTGCTTGCATACTTTGAATTTTGGAATTCGGAATTCAGAATTTTTTTTTTTTTTTTTTTTTTTACTCTTCAGAGGACTTTGCATCAACTGATCCGATGACGAAGATAAGGAGTGAATTTCAGCGTCGTCTTCTAAAACACGCAACGGAAGTGGAACGTGTTCCGAATTTGGGGGAAGTGGGGGGCTTCTATCGAAGCCGCAGTTCTAAAGAGTTATGGGAATCGGTAGCGGAAATTTTCTAATTGGATTATATGGGTTTCACCCATAGCTGTCACTGCAGAAGTTGAAAAAAAAATAACTAGGAAATTGTATCCGATATGTTTCCAATTTTGTATGATACATCCCAGCCTGCATTTGACTTTTTCCATCCTTTTTCTTCCGTTTAAAAAGTCAATAAAAAAGGAGCAAGTACGTATCGTTTAAAATACGGGTTGATCAAAAAGTTTTTTTTCAGCACCATTGAAGAGGCGTGTATGACATGCACTTTCTCAGGAAAAACTATAAAAATATAATGGCACGCAATTCTAATAGCAACGAATAGAAATATTGCGTGTGAAATTCATAGAATTACTCTCGTTTCGAAAGCAGACCGATATGCAGCGTCTCTTCCCCCTCCTCGTGTGCTTTATTTCAGAGCATATGATACTTCAAATCATATTATTGTGGTACCAAAAAAAAAAAAAAAAATTGTGGCATACAACTGAAGGGAAATTCCTTGGCAATTTCCACAGTGGCTCCACCGTATTACACAGAAGTGAATTTTCTGTTTTCTCATATTGTAAGTGAAGTGAATCATAAATTGAACTGCTTTAAATTGAGGTTCTAGAGAATTATGATCTAGATCTTTTAACGGAAAACAGAAAGCGAGAACAGCAGTAACGTTCATCTAAAGGAATCCTAGTACATTTCAATGGATCACGGCATTCTATGTAATGTATTATTAAACTAGATGTAATTGCCAATTAAATTTTTGCAGTTATTAAATGAAAGTGCATTTTCTTTCTTTTTCTAAATTACAAGACTGAGCGTTAATTTACCGTATCTTTTGATTGATAGCCTGTAAATATTTCAATAGTTTTGCTGTAAGAACACGGATTCGAACCTCATTTACTTATCTTTGGTAGTAATGCTTTTGTTAATTTACATTGCATTAACTATGTTATTCGGTCTACCTTGAATTTTAAAATTGCTGTGAGCAGATATGTGAAAAAGAGAAGTGTAAATGATAAAAATACTTTGTGTCACATGAAACATTGTGTCACATTATTCGAACTTTTATTGTGATTGACGCTTGAAGGTGAGCTTTCTGTGTTCCAAGGTGAGCAGATCAGCTTATGCTTTTGGCTCATGCTCTTATATGAATCACTGCAGCTAAACTAGAAATAATGATATCTATTGGATATACACCGAAGAACAGATATGCATTTAAAGGATTAAAACATTCAAAAAAGCAAACAAACTTAGCAGATATGACTAAAGTCATATGATAAGAAATGATAAAACAACCTATATCTGCTACTTTTGTCACCGTTGCCTTAAGAATTGCCTATATTTATTAGCTCAGTTAATAGTCCAACTACTCGCATTGAGTTTCTCAAGCTATATATTAAATCGTCTGCACGCAAGCTACTTATTTGCACGCGTAAAACGCTAAACAGGAGCAGAAGGCCCTGTAAAAGGTTAAAAAGTAAAGAAACTAATTTTTTTGAGATTTTTATTCATTCATTATTGAAACTTCGTAATTCATGAATTAAGTTTTAAAAATTCATTGCTGAAACTTCGTTTTAATTCCTTACTGAAACTTCATAAACTTCATTTTGATTAGAATAAATACCGTTTTGCATCCTACATACATTTAATTTAATGAATCAAAGTTTATTCCGCATTTGTTGATGAACAGTTTTTATGCTATGCATAACTTCCAAAGTTACCGTAACGGAGTACAAAGTACGAAACTTTTAAATGGCTACCATATCAATGGTACGTTCAGGTCATTCACGAAAACATAAATATCACTCAACTGATCATTCTTGGTAAAAACAGAAAACAATACTCCTTTGAGTATTCTTTCGAGTATTCAGCTGTAGACGTGATTGCTTTCAGTCGAAAATCATCGTTTAAATGCGATTTGTTTTTCACTTTAGAAATATACATGAAGCCATTTTATACTTTAACATAATGATCAAATGGTCCGTGCAGTTAACTGATTTCAATAAGTTTAAAAATGGCTATGGCTAGTGCCCGCCATTAAAAAAAAATAACATTCAATATTGCGTAAAATAATAGCGCATAACTTAGAACGGTAATTTCTGGATCACAGCATTCTAAACAGAATTAGGTTGCTAGATTCATAAATGAAATAAATTGCAAAACAAATTATTAAATAATTCCAAACGGGAAGTGTTGAACTTAATAGCGGTGGCAACAGCGATATTTAAACTCAGCTGCGTCGAAACAACCAGCTCCGTATAATGTTTCTAAGTAGGATTTAAAACATTTTTGGCAATAATTATATTTGCTTTGCAGTCCAAAGGGACTTTGTTCCTGAAGGACTATTGTTTTCCTTTTGGCATTTTGCGTTAATTCACTGTAAATGTCCGATTCACTTTTTAAATTGTTGCCACTAAACATTATCGCTCTGTATTATATTCAAAGAAATTAAATAATGGAGAATTTGCATAAATGCATATATTCTTTGTGATAAAACAATGGTACGTAGAGCCATCCAATTTTGAATACCATACGTTTCCACTCGAATATGGGCATCAAGAAGCCCAAATTTGGAATTTGGAATTTGTTTTATTATCTATTTCATATTTTGTAAAACTTTAACGAATTTTTTTTATTAAAAAACTCAACGATTTAAAAGCGAGCAATGGCAACACTGTACGGGGGGGGAAAACTTTTTTTTAATCTCCAGGGAGCGGAACTGTGTATCGGAAATTCTAAAGGTATGCTCATTTTAAAATTATTTTGCGATATTGCTGTTGAACAGAATTTTATGGTTCAATAAATAAAAGTAACACACGAAACGTTAAAAAAAAACGACCCTTTGGCCGTAATTTAAAGTTTGACACATTTCAGATTTTTCGGTTATTTCCTTTTCTTTCTTTCTTTTTTTTTTGTTTGTTTGTTTTATCATCTAATAATACTTTTATATTAAATCCCTTTTTTTCAAAAATATTGCTAATATTATTTTAAATTGATTAAGAAAAGTCTTAAAATGACGCAAAAATGTTTAGCCTAAAATGCATTTATACTCACTTAAAGACATTTTCTTATGAAACGGAATTGTTGGAGTCAACTGCACAGTATTAATTTAATGAAAACCGGTTCCCCCCTCCCTCTTTTTTAGAAGAGTTTTTTTATCATCTTATAATACTTTAATTAAATACTTTTTTTTTTCAAAAATATTACTAATATTATTTTAAATAAGTGAATATAAATGCATTTTAGGCTAAACATTTCTGTGTAATTTTAAGACTTTTCTTAATAAGTCTTAAAATTACACAAAAATGTTTAGCCTAAAATGCATTTATATTCACTTAAGGACACTTTCTTATGAAACGGAATTGTTGGAGTCAACTGCACAGTATTAATTTAATGAAAACCGGTTCCCCCCTCCCTGTTTTTTAGAAGAGTTTTTTTTTATCATCTTATAATACTTTAATTAAATACTTTTTTTTTCAAAAATATTACTAATATTATTTTAAATTAATTAAGAAAAATCTTAAAATTACACAAAAATGTTTAGTCTAAAATGCATTTATATTTACTTAAAGACACTTTCTTATGAAACGGAATTGTTGGAGTCATTGTTTTTCTTTTTTGGATTAGGTGTAATTATCATCATTTAATTCAAATAAATATATGAATATCACGAATATCCCTTACATAAAGGAAAACAAGTGTTAAAATACGTGGATTAATATATTATTAATATAAACCGTTGCTTAAAACGGCACTGCTCTGATTATTAATTTCCAATTGACCAATTATATTATTTAAAAAATATGTCAAGGGCTTCATATTTCAAGATCAAAATGCTCAGAAATTATTGATCATATTTAAATATTGAAAACCTTTACGTTGTACAAAAACGTGTATTAGAATATTTTACGTTTTGTTGTGACTTATTCAATCTCTTACAAAGCTGAATACAACAATTTTCTCTTTGCTGTCAGTAATTCAATCCCATCATCCTTCTGGAATGCAATAAATAAAATCATTTATTAAATGAAACATAAATAAATTTATTGAAGCATAAATACCACATTCCTGACAACAAACATAACGATTTGCACGTGTCTGCTAGCGAAGATAAGACCAAATTAATACACGATACGTGAAAGATTCTAACCAATCAGCGCGCCTCAATCGATCAAGCATCTCACTTCCCTACCTTTTTTGATGGGATGGACCACACCTGTTGTCATGGAGACGTAGACAATCATGCTTAGCAATCTGACATCCTTGGAAGAAACCTACATGCAAGAAACACGTACTTCTTCCTTCAATCCATCTTTTGATGAAATGAAGTTTTTTCTTGCTATTATTTTTAGTTTCCTCCGGCTTGTCGTTTAATTTTAGCTTTTTTTAAGTATTAAAGGAACTGACTGCTCTCCATAATTAATCCAATAAATCAATCGTTTCAACAAATTAGGATTATTCAGAATTTGATACTTGCCCATCTCGCTGAAATTCCTTAACGGTCATGTTCATTAGGCAAAAGAGCAAGTTTTGCTTATTAATTGAATAGGATTATTTATTATGTTGTTGCTGGAGAGAAATTTGTGTTTGTCACTTTTCTCTGCTTCAAAATTATTTATATTTCGCTTTCGCTTTTTATTTCTTACTTTTTAGTCATGTGACAGATTTAAACATTACGTTATTATTGCCAGCACAATAACACAATTTTGTTTCGTTCGCATTAAATCAAAGTGCGAAATATTGCGCTAAAAGTGGGTAATACTTATTACATAGAGAATATTCTCCCTTATCTAGAAAATTAATTTAAAACGTACAAAAAATATCACTCAAGCTCAGTGTTCTTTCCTATTTCCTAAATTGCGAAATTTGTAATTTGGGAAATTAATGAAATACGAAAATAAAATAAAAATAAATAAATAAAGTTTTTTAAAAAAATCTGAATGCTTTCAGATTTTACATTACGTTTAAAGGGACTTTTTTTTAACATTTTATGCGTTACATTTATTTACTAAATATCATCTTCTTCGCACTTAAACCATAAAATTCAATTCAACAGCAATATCGCAAACTAATTTTAAAATGAGCATATCTTTAGAATTTCTCATACACAATCTCGCTCGCTTGAGATAATTTTTTTTTTTTTAGTCCAAAGGTGCTTTGTCCCTCAGAGACTATTGTTTTCGTTTTGTGATTTTGCGTCGAATCAATCGAACCTCACGAATTTTACGCCGAATGTCCGTTTCACTTTTCAAATTGTCGCCACCAAATATTATCGTCCTGTATTATATTTGGAGAAATTAAATAATGAATACTCTGCATAAATGTATGTATGTTTATCGCATTGTGATAAAACAACAGTACCTAGAACCATCCAATTTTGAATGACGTAATCCTTCGTCGAATATGGGTATCCGGAAGCCCTAAATTGGAATTTGGAATTTGTTTTATTATCGAATTCACATTTCGTTAAAATTTATAACGAATTTTTGATTAACAATTTCAACAATTTCAAAGAGAATAATGGCAACACTGTAGGGAATAAAAAATTTTTATCTCCAGCGCGCGAGACTGTGTTTCGGAAATTCTAAAGATATGCTCAATTTAAAATTATTTTGCGATATTGTCGTTGAATTGAATTTTATGGTTTAAGTGCAAAGAACATGATATTTAATAAATAAAGGTAACACAGAAAACGTTAAAAAAAGCCCTTTTGGGCGTAATGTAAAATCTGAAACCTTTCAGATTTTCTTTTTATTATTATTATTATTATTATTATTCCGTACATTATTCCCAGTCATCGCTTTGAAATCGTTGAGTTTGTTAATCAAAAATTTTTTAATGTCTGACAAAATATGAAATAGATAATAAAACAAATTCTAAATTCCAATTTAGGGCTTCCAGATGCCCATATTCAGTAGAAATTACGTTATTCAAAATTAGATGGCTCTAGGTACCGTTGTTTCATCACAATGCGAGAAACATACATACATTTATGCAGATTCTTCATTATTTAATTTCTTTAAATATAATACAGGACTGTAATATTTAGTGGCAACAGTTTGAAAAGTGAAACAACGCAAAATATCATAGTGAAATTAATAACCCTTTTGGGCTAACGCTTTTTGGGCTAAAACCGAATGATTTCTCACGTATCTAATTAAAATAGTTTTACACATGTAAAAGTTCTTTAGCTATATTTTGCTTTTCACAGAAAATTTCAAGAGAAACATATTTAAAATTGCGGTACGTACGCTTTCTGTATACGTTATAACCTTTCTTTCTAATTTCGTTTAGAAATCTAAAAACTTTACGAAAGTCTTCCTATCTGAATTCCAATTTATTTTTAGGTAAGCATTAACGGAATTTGCATTCAAAACGTATGATTACTGCTTCACTGTGGCTATCCTCTTTAACCATGTTGCTGCAGTAGGCTTTGCATAATGTGATTACAGTTAATGTTATCATTCGGATATCTTTATCGAATTGTTGAAGTCCCAGCCATTTGTACGAAAATTCATGGAAATTTGTACGCGAATTCATGGAATCAAAAAGTCGGTTAATGTTATCAAAATATTATGAAATAATTTTTTTAAAACTGTAGTAAAAGTATCCAGTTAAATAATAAAATTGCCAAGTAAGGTCAAAATAGAATATAGAAATTCCAAATAATAGAGAAATGTCATAAAAAAGTTCGATTTTGATTTATGATTAACATGTACAAAGGAAATCGATTTTACGTTCTTGTACGAAGTAAAAAGGAAGCATTGTAATCATGAAAAGTTTCGGGTATCATATTTTAACGAAAATATCCATTTTGACCGCTATCGAACGCAATTTAATGATGTTTTTCCATGACATCTTTGTATGTGCGTATGTATGTATCTCGCATAACTTAAAAACGAGTAGCCTCAGAAGGTTGAAAATTTTTATATAGGACTGCTATAACATGTAGATGCGCACCTCTCTTTTTGGTTGCAATCGGCCGTACCAAAATTATAGAAATATATATATATATAAATCCACTCTGTTACCCGGCTCAGTGAGCTCAGTTTCTTTATTCTTATATGTTTGTAAATTGTACAATTTTTACTTTAAAAATGATCGAATTATGTTGTTCTTATCTTCCGGTTAAGGTTTTTATGCCGGTTATTTATCCTGCATGTTATAGTTTTAGAATTATCAACAATTTAGAAGTTGTTTAAGTGATAATAAACCTAAAGTTTTTGGCCATAGCAGCCATATTTTTTTTACTTTTGGAACTTAGCAGAGTAGTGGATTTGTTGCCAATCTAGAGAAATTAAGCTTCACAACAACAAAAATCCATTCTGGAATTTATTCGAGGAAATAAGTGTTTAAGATTTACTTCGTTATTTTTAATGTAGATATTTTGAGTTTTTACGTATTTTTGTCTTGTCTCGAAGTGAGAACTGAATTAATTAAATGAGAAACACTAAATCATCTGTGAAAAACTTTTTTGTTTAATTTCTTTTATACATCGTTTTAGATTTATTCTAGTATTTGAATAGAACATGTGGCAACGATTAGATAATTTTTCAGATGCTATACATAATTTTTTGTGCGCTCTGAGTTATATAATGAATGAAATGTAACACTGTTACGTGAACCTACCGCCAGAGTGTCCTTTGGTAAACAAATATAGTGAATTTTAAAGGGTGCATTTATTCTATTGTGGTTTATGCGCTATCAACGAAGTAGATTTAATTTAATCCAATAAGTTTAAACGAAATGCAAAATGCGTATAATTTAGTATTCCGTACAAGGAAGTTGTATGGTGTACACATCAGATTTTTTAAGTTTAAAAAAGATCGACCAGCGCGTAATTCTAGATGACTTTTTCTAGCTCTTTTGCGCCAAGATATCTCGTCGTTTGTTTTGAGCTTTACATTTCTGTGTATGTTCTCTTCTAAGCAACGTTCATAGCTTTAGTCAATTTAGCTTGGAGTCTAACAAAAAGCATAATGATCTGAGGAATAAAATTGATTTTTAAACTGATATCAGCAACTCTCAACGAATCAATAGACTACTACTCTTTAAATTACAATTTTTCTCAACCCCTCTTATGCAAGATTTTGAAGTATCGTGAACCTATTATTCACAAAACAGTAGAGTATCGAAATGAAAACATGAAACGGGTACATAGCAAAATATTATATATTTCTGGCTACATTTGTATTAAAATCAGTTAAATTCTATTGGTTTTCTTTTTAAGGAAAGTTTTCTCCTCGCTTAGTGTTATCATTCGATTAATGTTATCAGCGTAATCATAGACAAACGTGTTCACATTAAACGGCACCTACTGTACATGTAGAAAAAAATTATAGATTAAGACTTGTGTATGTTACATTCCTATGTTAAAAAGGGAATTTGCGACTGCAGACTATTAGCTTTCAACCACAGAAAAGCTTCTTTGCAAAATATTTTAAATAAATTCTGTGGGTAATAACAATTAATTTACATGCTTAATAAAGTTTATACAGAGCAAACAGGTACAGATTCCTGATGAAGAACAACTGTACCTGTTTGCCTTCGAAATCGATTGAGTTTTTTGCTATTTCTATGTTTTAACTTTGGTTACAAAAATTGTCGAATTTCATATATCGCGAAAAGTCGTTTATGACTAGCGGACAGTTAACAAGTGGAGTTCTATCCTGATCAAAATTCTAAACCCGTAAAGCCATCCATATTTTTAGGATTTACACTAGTTGGTCACTATTGAATTTTGACCCCACCCAAGAAATATCACTCTTGTAGAAACGAACACTCCAGTTTAAAAAACAACTAAAATGATTTATATTTACCTACAATTTAGTAGTTATAACTGAAGTAACTTAGAAAACCGAAGCCTTCGCTAATCTATAGCTTAAAATACCGAAATTACCATTACCCATTCCGTCCATTTCCTTCCCTCCCTGTCCATTAATGCGAAAAGAAGTTTGAAGATTTCAAATGACATCCTTTCTTCTTCCAAACAAAGAAGCTTCCATTAGCCTTTTAAGACAAGCTGTCTGCAATAAACTGATACAATTCATTTGGGGGAACTGCGCTTGCTACTGCATACCTTAGAGTAAGCGAAGAAAACAACATCGCAATCTCGGCCGTTTCGTGGTCGTTTGAATGAAAGGCTGTGTCTGGAGTTTTGGCCTTCAAAGGGTTAAACCAAAGTGTGACATATAAGAACAAATTAAACAGTTTAAAATTTAATGTACAGGTATCTGAAGTATAACCTTAACAAAATCGACGATTATCTATGCTCATGTATATCTCCCCTTTCAAAGTAGGAACTTAAAAAATGTGATTTCGTGAGCAATCAAAAATATTCTCTTCGTGTATGACGGTGGGCTTTGACCACCACATCTTACTGCAACTGCAAGGTTTGATTCTTGATGAAGACACTGTTAATTTTATAAAATCAATGGGAAAAAAAATCAAGACAAACTAAGCTAAGTTCACTTCATACATGAACCAGCAGCAAAACCAGAGACCAAACTACAAAACTTAACTTGCTTTCGAATTTACCATCGACTTATTTTTTTTAACTTAAAATCATAAAGCTTAAAACTTTATTAAAATCATAAAGCTTAAAACAAAATTCCTTAATTAAACTCAGATCTCGAAACAAAGAAGCAGAAGCCGGGCTTTTTAATCTGAGATCACTTCTACAGTATTTTATTTCGCTAAGAAATTGAAAAAATGAGCAAAATTTTAATGATCTTTGCAATTTAATTTGTAATCGTACATTTGAAATTCGAAACATTTAGACAGTAACTTTTCCATAATACAATCTAATGTACGAAAATGATATAAAAAACCTTAAACATTCTTTGAAAAACAATTGAGAAAATGAATTTAAAAATCACATGGAAAGAGAGAGAAAAAAAACCAGTCTCGAACTATCGGCGAAACAGACGAAATCTCCGCCGTAATCTGACGCCTCTGGATCGGCTAGAAAAGTCGAAGTCTGTGGGGGGCAACTTGTCGTTGAAGCCGCCGACGTTGAGATGCTGTTTCCGATGATAAGATGTTCAATAGGAGCGTGACATTAACAACTTCAGGTATGTTCACGCGATACGCATCGGTAGCATGTTGTTCTTGCTATGGTTTTAGTAACTGAAGTTCAAGAGACTTTTAGATTTTTAGAAACTGAACAAATATGAGAAAAGTTTAAAAAAATTTAATGATTGAGGAAGTATTTGCGTATATATCTGAATCTGGCAATTCCCAATTATTATGACTGAAACTGTTTGAATGTCATCTATAAAACTAAAGCATACCCTCTTCGTTTAAGTTTTTTTATGGCTATATATTCCTGAAGCAAAAATTAAAAAAAATTAATTTAATATCAGTTATTTCTCCATGAAACAGAGATAAAATAGTATAACTCAATTCAATAAATTTAAGAAGCCAAAAACTAAAAGTTTGCAATTTAGATTTGGCCGTTTGGTATAAATTTTTAGAGTTTTAAATTTAAATATGTTTGTATATTTGAATATCTTTTGCATTTGAATTTAATTTTTTTATAGTAATGATTCTACGGACAAATAATGCGGACTGTATGGTAGCAAAACTTTTTCTTCTCTTTAAATCCTTACTATTTGATATGTCATCTTAACACATTTTTGGTGCCTAACAAAACAAGCATGCGAATAATATTTTTTAAATAATAAAGCCATAATACCGAATAATAAAATCTATAGCTCTACAACCACAAAACAACATTCAAGATAACATTAAAGTAGCGTTTCATTTATCCACACTCCGAAAATCTGTAACTCGTGTTATCCGAATAGCTTGCTCTTTTCCTAAGTCCAGTGAATTTAAACTTGCTATTGTATTATATACATGTGCTTTGATAGTTTTTTGTTCTAACGAATTTTGCTTAATGCATTCATGTTTTAATATTTTATTTTATTAGTCCAAAGGGGCTTTGTCCCTGAAGGACTAGTGTTTTCGTTTTGCGATTTTGCGTCGGAAACATTAAAAGCCTGAATCACTTTTAAAATTGTTGCCACAAAATATTGTAGCTCTGTATTATATTTAAAGGAATTAAATAATGAAGAATTTGCATAAATGTATGTTTACTTCTCCAAATGCGATAAAACAACGGTACCTAGAGCCATCCAGTTCTAAATAACGTACGTTTCCACCCGATTATGCGCATCTGTATGCCCGAATTTGGAATTTGTTTTATTATATATTTCCTATTTTGTAAAACTTTAACCAATTTTTGATGACAAACTCAAACGATTTAAAAGCGAGCAATGGCAACACTCTACGAGGAAAAAAAAACTTTTTATCTAAAGGACGTGGAACTGTGTATCAGAAATTCTAAAGACTCATTTTAAAATTATTTTGCGATATTGCTGTTGAACTGAATTTTATGGTTTAAGTGCGAAGAACATGATATTTAATAAATAAAGGTAACACACAAAACGTTAAAAAACGCCCTTTTGAAAGTAATTTAAAATCTGAAATCTTTCAGATTTTTTTATTATTATTATTATTATTTATTCATTTATTTATTTTCTTTAGCTTTAATGGTTTGGCCTCCAGGCTGATGGTGAGTATATGTAAGCTTACGAGAGTTGCTCTTACATATTGGAGCAGGTTTATTTCATTACTTAATTATAAGTACTAATTTTATATTCTGTTATTGATTGACTTCTCTTCTATGTATTGAATTTTTTTTAAATTATTATAGACTAACTATATTTACTTGACGAAAATTAATTCGGACTATTTAAAAGTTAAAATTTAAGTTAATTTCTTAAACATTAAATAATACATTAAAATGATATGCATGTAAAATATTTTGAAATATTACATTAGAAACTTGTTGTCTGAAGACTACGAGGTTCCCCAGCTATGCTCATGGAACCATTTTTTTAACCATTTTTTCAGACGCCATTTTTTATGGGGGGGGGAGAATCAAGAATAAGGGCTCAGGGTCAATGCAACCACGTACCTAATAACAGAAGTGTTTTAAAGATAATTTTAAAGAATACATAGGAAAACCAGATGTTTCATTTATGCCAGTCATGACAGAGTAAATTTTAGATTGCCCTTCTTACTTTTCTTCTTTCTTTCTTCTCCAATGGTTCGAAGATAGGCAACTCAGAGCAACAATTTTGTTACAGCACTCAGATCAAAATTTGTTTACACTGTAGCCACACGTTTTGGTAGCACAATCCCATCAATTTCTTACATTAACCGCATTATAGATATCATGTTCTCAATTAAAAGCCCAAGAAATGCAGAAGAATATGTCAGTGTTATTGATGACAGAAATCGGTCATTATCTGGGCTTGAATAGATGGAATTGTTGAGAAACAGATGTAAATGAATGCATATAAAGCACTATATGAGGACTAAAGGAGATGATTATTAATTGTAATTAAATGGAAATTTCTAAGCTTCTTGTTTAGTTAAAACTAAGGAAAACTTAAATTGCGTTTAATACCCTATTTCTATACAATGCGGAATAAGTTAGTGAGCATAATGGTTGGTGAGGCATATATTATTTGCTGGTGTAAGCCGTTTTATGTTTTTTTTTCCATATTATTATTTATCGATCTGGTATTATTTATCGATCTTTAAAATGTTTCTAATGTTTGTTTTGCGCTATTTTGCGTAGTTCGATAAAGGCCCGATTGGAAATTCCTCGGATGAAAGAGGACCTATACAGTTTACACCCGCTTAAAAAAAAGGGGGAGGGGAGTTCAGCTGATCTATAGCTGATTCACAAAATTTAGGCAGATAGCTTTTTTCATGTCTCGAAAGAGCTGCTTATGATATGTATTAGATTTATATTTAGCATTGTTCTAACATATGTATTTTGACACGAAATCGGACTTTTTCTGAAATGACATGCTAATTTTTTTCCATATTTCGATTCTATGACTTAAACTATGCCTAAATATAAAATTTTTTAAAATTTAGTTAGAAATTTACAGAGACATTCGAAAACTTTTCTTGGCGTACTTTTTTCAGTTTGCGTGAAGAATTTTTTGATTTATGGTAACCTGTTTTCCTTTTCGTTTCATTGTGCATGAGGCGAAAAAAAGGTGCAAGGTTCACTTGTTCAAATAAGTTTCTTTATATTATAATTTTTAACCATATGTATTATTTTTAGATTTTTTTTTCTTTTTAGAACATCTTTTTAATTAAGATAATTAAGATACAATAACACGCCGAACAAATATTAATTTAGAAGTCAAATAACAAAAATCAGTTTTATGTTTTCAAATTTTCACAGACTAGTTTCGATGGTTTTACCGAACCACCATCCTCAGCTGCAAAAGCGCAAATGAATGAGATAAGATATAATGGTCTTTTTAATTGTTTCAGTTTTATGGTTTCTTCAAATAATTGTTTTAAAATTTTCTATTTATTCATTCGGATTGCGCATTTTAAGTATGTTTATTCATATCAATTTTAGAGAATTAGATTTTATTTAGCATATAGCATAAAATTTTAAAAATACTAAATTTTATTCAAAAAACTATTTTTCACTTCTTAATGCCTTGTCTTTTTTCTTCAGACATTCTGAAAATATGTTAAAAATTATCCGTCTCTTTTTTTGTGTGTTCGCTATATATCGGAAACATTTCTTAACATCTTGGTATTTCTGACATTCATAAAAGGAAAGGTATCATCTTCCGTTTCATCAGTGTTTAGTCGCGATAAAATGGGGAAGCGACTTTTAGCATGGTATTAAAAATCTTTAGAGGCTGGGCACTTTGAAGGCATGTGACGAAAGGAAAGACTAGTTTCAGCAATAGGGAAATCGTTTTAGAATGATATCTATATCTGCCCTTGAATAAATTTTTGAAATCTTCAACTAATTCGACTGAGGCAACTTGGAATTCTCCGTTCATAATGCGACATTCATATGACGTTCTATGACGTAATTAAAATTTATACAAACATTTAGTCAAAAAATAGTCCCCCTTCACCTGCGATGATATTTCTTGGGCCTTTTGCTTTAGTATTTGATGCATTGTGAAGAACTTTAGCAAAATATGGTATAAACCTCCAGATATTTTCTCCTTGCATACGCAACTTTTTTGAAGTGGATTTTGTCTAGAAATTGCTGTTCTTTCTTCTAATTTCCTTCAAAATTCATTCCTGTATTTCGTCTTCTATATTTGTTTTCAGTGCTGACACAAGAATAGGAAAATTTTTCGACAGTTACATTTCCATAAAATTTGTATTCCTGTCAAGTTCTTTTAAAATTTCGTTTGTAAAATTAAATTAAGATCAAATTAAAGTAAAAATTAAAAAAAACTTTAAACTTTTAGGTAATATTCTTTAATAAATTTAAAAAATTGCTTTTCGTATATTATTAATAAGTAGTTATCAGGCATTATTTATAAAAATGAGAATAAAGAAATTCCATATGAATAATCTTCAGTCAAAGTTTATTTGGAATTTTAAGGTTCAAAATAACATTACAAAATAACATTTTAAGGTTCAAAATAATGGCATTATTGTCGTTTGTAACAAATACACATGTCAAAACGCCCCATCAAGCGCAGCAAACGTATATCTTGGGAAATTTTAAATAAAAAACTATTTTTTTGCAGGTATGCCTAGAAATAGATCTACTTTAAAATGATGGTAAAAATTAATAAGTTATGAATCAAAATTCTTTTCCAAAAAAATTTAGAAAAATTGCTAAAAAATGGATACGAGTTTTAAAAAAATAAAAAAAAAGGGTGAATTGAGCAGAATAAACAATTTGAAACTGTGAAAGAAAGAATTAAGTAAGTTCAAAAAAGAAAGAGATATTAATAAATATATTCAGTTAACACTGAGAAGCTAAAATTTTGAGAGCTAATGTTTTAAAAACTAGTCTTGCGATTTTTACAAAGCTTGGCCGTTTGGCTTGTAGGGACATTAGGTTAATTAGAAGCAAGAGACGTGAAAAATGAGCAACGCCGTCGCCGGGGCTCGAACCGCTTATCTCTCGAATACGCGCCGAGCATGCTAACCACTACACCGCGAAGGCATGCTACGAAGACGGGAAAAATACCTTATAGCCTTAATTTGAGTCGCAGAATCGAAATGGGAAAAAAATCATTAATTCAGAAAAAATAAGTCCGATTTTATGCCAAAATACCTATGTTAGAACAATGCTATATGTAAATTTAATATATATCCTAAATCACACTTTCAGGACATGAAAAATGCAAGTTGAATTTCATCAATCGACCCAGTAGAGCAGGAGATTTGAATAGATGTACTTCTTCGATGCTGGCCCACTGACATTTCTCAACGTATTCCTATATATCGAAAGCTCTTTCATTCCTTTTCTTAGTTTAATTTTTAAATGTAATATGAATATAAGCTACTATACAATATATAATACTTTTTTTTAATATAAGTTACTATACAATATAGTAACTTATATTCAAAAGTTATTTCTTTATTATAAAGAACCCAAAACTTTTGTAAAGATATTAAAATTTTCTTAACGTTATATATTTATTTAAATTGCATATCACATTATTATTTCATCGAAACAAAAAAAAAGGGTGAAAAATGTTTGAGAATAACTATTCTAATTTTTCTATAATGTTAATGATAAAGGATTTTAAAATTATTAATTAATTTAGAATCATGACCTTCAGTTCAGAAAAGAAAGAAAGTCAGATGCTAAAATAAAATATAGCTTCATTTTTAACAGATTATTTTCATTTTATTTTGCATCAGAAAGTTAATGATTCTGTTTAATATTCATTTAGCAATGTTTAGAAAACTGATTGTAGCAATCACCGCGTGAGCAAGTCTCCAGCTGCTATTGTTTGGCAGTGGTGTGGTAATAAAAAATAAAAATGATGAAATAAGTAAATACATAAAAACAGATTAATTTGAAATACTCATGTACATATGCAAAAATTTGGACTAGAATGTGAGCCAATAATCACTTCATAATTTCAAATTTGTTCTGGAGAAAAGTTGGAAAAATAGTATACATATAATAAATACTACTGGAAATATCCACATCTTTTTATCACAAAGTGTTTTGCATTTATCTTTGAACAAGGGTCATTAGCTGCAGCGCGATGAAACCACTTGATGCGATGCATTTATAAAAATAAAACAAAGAAAAAAAAATCTGAAAGCTTTCAGATTTTATATTATGCCTAAAGGGGCGTTTTTTTAACGTTTTCTGTGTTACCTTTATTTGTTTAATATCATGTTCTTCGCACTTAAACCATAAAATTCAATTTAACAGCAATATCGCAAAATGGTTTTAAAATGAGCATATCTTTAGAATTTCTGATACACAGTCTCGCGCGCTGAACATAATTTATTTTTATCCGTACAGTATTGCCATTGCTCGCTTTGAAATCATTGAGTTTCTTCATAAAAAATTAGTTAAGGTGTTACAATATATGAAATAGATAATAAAACAAATTCCAAATTTGGGCTTTCAGATGCCCTTATTCGGAGGAAGATTAGGTTATTCAAAATTTGATGGCTCTAGGTACCGTTGTTTTATCCCAATGCGAGAAACATATATGCATTTATGCAAATTCTTCATTATTTAATTTCTTTAAATATAACACAGGGCGATAATATTTGGTGGCAAAAGTTTGAAAAGTGATATTGATATTTACAGTGAATCGAAGGAAAATGCCAAAACGAAATTAATAGCCCTTCTGAGCTAACCCTCCTTTGGGCTAAAGAAATTGTTATCTTTTAGTAGGTTGTCGAATGTATGTTACATTTGGGAGTAAACTCAGCTCTAATCGGCGGCTAAGGCTGAATTATTGTTTGTAAATATCTGCGAAAATAAAGTATTCATGTTTCTTCAAAATGTAAGTGTGCATTTTATTGGTACTAAAGATATTATTCAGCTTCTCTGAGACATAAATCTAGTAAAATCTGGGTGAAATCTAGGACATAAATCCTACAGTTTGTTTACTGTAAAGAAATTAATTTAATTTAGTTAGTTAATTCTCGAAATTATCAATTTTTATCCAAATGAATTTGTGGGAAAAGTTTAATTGTTTTTTATTCACAATAATTCTCTTCATCTCTCTGTTATGCTTTCAACACAAAGATTTGAATCCTAATGTTAGTACTATTATAAAGTCAAAGAAAGTTTGCATAATATAGTAATTTTGAAAACTGGTATAACAGGTGCACGAGAATCAAGACAACTTTAATATTAGCCACTATTGTACTTAACACCGTTATGATTTTAAGTAAATAGTCTAGAATTTCATTAATAACATCATCAGTCTAAACTACATTTAATGGTAAAGCAATCAACGTATTTAATCCTCTTTACAGACTTGCCTTTATAATCAATCCCCAAATGAAATTTAAATGACAAGATTTAAAACTTCTCCGATTCTCCACGTTTTTCGCGATTTAGATCTGATGATCTTTGGACTCAGGAGAACCTATCTCTCCAGAATCCATAGGCTTTGTTATCATTACAGCGTCTTATCGACCGAAGTTCGTCTTGCATTCTGATTGGCTGGTATAGCAGGAAATCGGCATTCTATTTGTCCATCATTTGGTTTGTACACATAGAAAGACGATGAGAACTGAGACTGCGCAGTATACAAGATCAATAGGCGTATTTCGAGAAATATAGTTATAAAACGGAACAATTCCATAGAAAGGAACTTAGCTATCATTCTGACACCATCATTTTAATGTCATTAGACGAAGAAGAAAGGAGTTCCAGGAAATAAAGGAAATGATTCCTTTCATTTTATTACGAAAGATATAATTATCATTCCCTTAGTTCCTATTTTTACTCAGTGTAATTAGATACTGTTTTGATTCTAATTGCTACTGGATAGAAACGAAAAATAAGTTTATTATATACAATAATTAAGTTACATGATAAATGAGGAAATATTTAATTTTCACTTCATAAACTGTAATACAAAGCATTTTCTTTTTACAATACGAATATTATATCAGAAGTAAACTTTATAATGCCTGTTTATTTCTTATACAACTGTAGGGACAGCATGTGTAGCAAGGTTTGAAATTTGTTATTATTATTATTATTATTATTATTATTATTATTATTATTGTCGAGGAATTCTTCACTTCTACGGCTGGCTTTTTAATGCCACAAACGGAAGTGAAGAATTTCTCAAAGACCAAAAAATCTTATATTTAAAAGAATAAAAAAATTACAGAAATATGCATTGAATAGCGAAATTCAAATCAATTTCAAACTGCCTATTTAAAAAGTTATTTAAGTAAAATATAATACATTATAATATACAAAAAGTAATACTATCGCAATGCATGCATTCTTACTAGCGTGTAAAAGTGAAACTTGGCGAATTGAAAAAAAAAAAAACTGACAGATTAATTTGAAATACGCATGTAAGTATGCAAGAATTTGGACTAGAATGTGAACCAATAAGCACTTCATAATTTCAAATTTGTTCTGGAGGAAAGTTGGAAAAATAGTACACATATAATAAATACTACTAGAAATATCCACATCTTTTTATCACAAAGTGTTTTGCAGAATCTTTGCACAGGGTCATTAGCTGCAGCGCGATGAAACCACTTGATGCGATACATATACAAAAATAAAACAAAGAAAAAAATCTGAAAGTTTTCAGATTTTATATTACGCCCAAAGGGGCGTTTTTTTAACGTTTTGTGTATTACCTCTATTTATTAAATATCATGTTCTTCGCCCTTAAACTATACAAAATTCAATTCAACAGCAATATCACAAAATATTTAAAAGCAGATCATCTCTAGAATTTCCTATACACAGTCTTGCGCGCTGGAGATAAAAATGTTACAGTGTTGCCATTGCTCGCTTTGAAATCCTTTAGTTTGTTAATCTAAAAATTTGTTATAAAGTTTTGCAGAATATGAAATAGGCAATAAAACAAATTCGGGTGTCTAGATGCCCTTGATCGGAGACGATTACGCTATTCAAAACAGGATGGCTCTAGGTACCGTCGTTTTTTCACAATGCGAGAAACATACATACATTCATGCAGATTCTTCATTGTTTAATTTCTTCAAATATGATACAGGGCGATAAGTTTTGGTGGCAACAATCTGAAAAGTGAAACTGACGTTCGTAGTGAAACAACGCAAAACGCCATTTCGAAACTAATAGCCCTTCTGAGCTATCGCCCCTTTGAGCTAAAAAGATTTTCTTCATTTATTTTAACGCAAAGAAAAGATTATTTAAAATGATTGGCAACTGTAAGAGTTGAAAAAATTCTCTAAATATTTCGACATTATTTGTAGCTGGAGAAGTTTTTATTTTTCCGACAACAACGTTCAGTATAAAAGTAGCAACGTTTATCTAGGTTTCAAAATTTATTATTATTATTATTATTCAAATTATGTCCATGCCGCTTTCATAGCAGACACTGCAAGAAACAAGAACTATTCTAAGGATTGAAAATGTGAGTTATCGAAACTATACTGAAAATTACAATTAAAAGTTTACAAGACTCTTTCTCTTTCCATATATACATATATACATGCATGTGTGAGAGAAAGAGAGCACGTATCTTGATACTATATTGGAACTATTGAAATGTAATTAAAATCGATAAATTAAGTTGAATCTTACATTTACTTTAGCAAAACACTGTGTAGAATGTTAGTATGCATGAAATCATGTTGTTTTGCTTCATGTTTACATGACGTGTGTGAGCTTAAAGCTGATTATGAAAGTTAATTATTGTTGTTGTTCTTGTCTTGTCCGTGAATTTCATGGAAGAATGATTGCCAGAGTCTTAAGGAGGTTGGACTTCAGCTTCCACCACAGTTTTGAAGGAGAGCACCCCGGGAGGTGGTTCGAAGGTCTCCTACCTCTTTCCCCTTCCACCAAAAAACACGACAGGAAATTCGGCTAGCTATATTAATTTAGATTGTCCCCATGCCGCAAAGACACTATACATTTAAAAACATCCATGCCTTCTCCGGGATTCGAACCCGGGCCCTTCGGTACCGCAGTAGGCTCCCCTAATCACTATACCGTCTGGACGACAAGTTAGTTGTTTTCTTCCTAATTTCAAAGAAATCCTGAAGATTCTAATGAAGATTAATTTTCTCCTTGAATTCGACGAATTCCTGTCTCTTTTGATAGGCAGGAATATTGTTTGAAAATATTAAGGTAAAATCTTTAACACAAATAGTATTTGTGAAGTGTTTTCTTTTGATTTATTATAAAAAATGTATTAAATGTTTTAAGACATAGTTTAAACATAAAAGATGGTAAACAGGTCACACATAAATTCCCTTTGCTCCAAATAAAAGTGTAGATTGGTCTTATAAAATGAATTACAGTTCTCTGTAAACTACATGTTAGAATACTTTGTACAGCAGGGAATTTTAAACTATAGGTCAGATCGTTGTATCATAAAACAATTTGAGGGGGCATTATCTTCAGTTGTTTACAAAGAGTGTCATTTCGACCTAAAACCCCTCATAATCCGATCCTTATTACTAATTAACGAAAATAATTATGAAGGCTATTCTTAATGAAACATGTAATGCAAATATGAAATCACATTAGGCTTATATAATACAAAAATAAAATTTGGACATCATTCCTCGTTATGATCTGCCCACCAATGATCGCGTGAATAAAACCGTTGAACACTTATAGTTCGACTCGGGTTCGAACTCAGGCAGATGGTTGATGTGGTTATAACATGCCGGCAGCATGAAAATGATGTAGTTGCCTTAAGAAGTCCTCTATGAAAACTTCACTTCCTTTAAGCAGATAGTCCTTTGTTTTGTTTAAAATCAAATAATTTTTCTCGCCATGATCTGTTCTGCCAGATTTCTTCTCTTGGATGGTGCCAAAATAGAATAAAGAAAAAAAGTTGGAGAATTATTTTCATTCAATGATTAATCAAGGCTACTGAGTATTACAAACGATTTTAGCAACAAACAAAAGCAAAAGGACATACAGCATATGATTCATTTCCTTTCTCTTTCCAGCCGCTGCTGGACAGCAAAAGCCTTGGGAATGCATCGATTGACAACCAACCACATTTTGAATTCCATGTGCATCATCTGATGCCACGATGGCGACCAGAAGCGCATAGGCACATCTTTTAAGAATTGCATTAAATTTATGATATAAAATTTTGCTGCGAAAGCATAATTTAATTACTAATAACATTTCAAATTTTTAACAGATTTTTCTTTCTCTCATTTCTTAGCAAATGCATTTTCGGAGCTCTATAATGTAATAGAAAACATCATTTTTAAAAATTGCAGTTATCTTTTTCTTTTTGATAAACGTTAAGTATTTACAATATTAGTAGCAAGTACACATAATTCCTTTAAATACTATTTCTTCACCATTATCCCTGTTTGCTTATGTTACGTTTGAACACCTTATTTTAACCCTCTGACTGGCCAGGGTTTCGCTAAGAAAGCACAAATTTTCCAAAACTACTACCAGAAAAATTTATTTTCCTGATTTAATGTAGAAAATTTCCTGACATTTTATACCTGGGTTTATGCACTTTTAATATATTGCCTTAATTTCTTTGACATATTTTAATATGCACGTATATATACATTCGTACAGATATCACAAAAAATATTCTAGGCCGTATATATACGGCCTTGCCGGTTAGAGGGTTTTAATCAAGTCCAAACAAATCTCAGTTTTTATTCAGCTTTCCTAAATGAATGCTAAGATTTATTTGAGAAATTATTATAAAAATGTTATACTGCTTTAAGATAAAAAAACACTTTAGCTACAGATAAATAACTTGGACATAAAAGCTTAAAATTGTAGATGACAATTAAAGAGAATCTTCTGTGCTAGATTTGCAGAAAAGGACAATAATATTAATGTAAAATCCTCATGATAATGTAAAATGATAATGCAAATCAATGATAATGTAATCAATGATAATCATCAATGATAACGTAAAATCATCTTTGGAATGTGGGTTTAATTGTAATAATTAGGACGGTTGTAATAGTTACGATTATTGCATTTAACATATTTATGGAAATGAAGAATCAGAGACATTTTTGTTGGGAGGAGGGAATTTTTAATTTTCGCAGGGGCTAAAAAACGTTTATTTATTTATTTAGTTATTTAGTACCTTGGCTAATTTTAAGCGTATAGAAACAAAAAAGATTCTGCAGGAAAAGAGGTATTATCACACAATGTCTGACCTCCTCTTGACAAAGTAAAATTAAAAAAGTGATAATACAGCTTTTTCCATTAGTATTCTCCCATTGGGACTGGAGAAATTATAAAAAGCTAGGTTCGTATAAGTTTTATAAAACGGGTTTCTTTAAAGCAAAAATGAAAAATGTCCAAACTTGAATTTTTTTATATAGGTATAGGTATTTAAACAGGGAAATAAATCAATAATATACTTCCTAGGACCATGTTATAATCAAATATTTAAGACAGTAGAGCTGGGATCTTTCAAAATAAGCAGAGGTTAAAAAAGGTTTTAGCCTGCGGTTAAATTTAAATAAAAATAACACATAAGAAATAAAGTAATAAAAATTAATCATTCTGAGACCGGAGTTCTTCAGCGAAATGGCTGATATCAGCAATAATTTATTCTCTTTACATGTTAAAATGCAAAAACCTTTCGCTAATTTGTGAATGTTTAAAAAAGAATTAGATGAATTTAATTTTCGTTACATTATTTATTATTCCCCATTTTTATTTAAATTTAGCAACAGGTTGTAGGGTTTTACTATTTAAATCTAAAGTTCTAACTTAGAACCCCACGAACACTAACAAGCGAATAATCGCTTAAGTGTGTGAACAGAACATGTAAGACTTAAGGAGGGTTTAAAACCCTTTATTTTTCAGTATATTTACAATCAGTTCTTACTTGGAACTGTACACAAAGCCGCCACTCGGGCTTGAACTTAAAATAATAATAATTTAAACTAAAACTAGCTTAACTAAGCTATTTAAAAGGTCTAGCCGAAGCTGTCAGAGATCTAACTAGTTGGCCCCTAAGTATTAATTAAATCGGCGAGGCCAAGCAAGGGCCTAAGATATGGCCGAGGGTAGTAACAGCTAAGAGAGACGTACGTAGCCGTAAGGTAAACGCGCGCTAGTCAGGGAATCAGACTCTTTCTCCCGAAGTCGGTGAAGTCACGACTTAAATAGTACTCATTCTCATTTGCATTAACTGCGTTTCTTAATTTACATTCTGGTGGAAAATTTTAAGCTGAAATTAGAATAAGATAGGAAAGATGCAAGACTTAAAATAGCTGTTAATAAACTTAGGATAAACCTTACAATGTCAAAAAGTTTTTTTTTAACTCTTACTTTGCAAGGTCCATGCTCTGCTGTCTTGCATTCAGTGTTTAATTATAATGTGGTGTTGGGAGGTAGATTAGTATGAAAGCAAAACATGAAAACTATTTGCGCAGGAGAAACTTGGAGAGTTTGAATCTCATGCTTATTGAACGACCGAAGCACTTGTTTTCAAGATGACTTCTCAACAGCAGAAGGTTTCTTCTATGCTTCAATCTTAGATGTCCAGATGATTAACCAGAAGCGGGAGTTTCACACGCGATTTAAAAGAGACAAAGCAAATAATTCAAATGATTCTCCGATAGCCAAATACTTCCTATGTAGTATCCCACAAGAAAATTCTTTTTTTTTTTATTCTCTGAACTAACAGGTACTCGACAACTCATCTCTTTGTATGATGTACAACTGATATTTACCACAAATGAATATTAATTGCACTGATTACAATACGAAATGGGAAGGAACATTCCTGACCCTGTTTTCCCAGGAAACTTGAGTACTTTTCAACTGTACTCTTCCATCGCTGGATCAGACGCGCAGCATATAGAAAAAACGAACTTCTGTCTTTGCACTCCGATGATCGGATTTTCCACAATAAGATTTTGTTTTCTTTGGGAGTTTGTTAAAGATGTTGTTTACTTATCATGCTTACCTGCATTCTTCCAGGAAATTCGGAAATAGGTAACATTTACACTGCCTGCCACTACAATTAACATGAAATACCGCATTTAGGATGAATTTGATTGCCATGTGGTTATGTGCCGTATGACCCAAAAGGCAGACACTGAAGAATTATGATCAATTTTATGTTGAATTGAATATTTGCTAGGGTTGGCGATGTATGCTATGCCTTTGTAAGATGAGATATAAGTTTGTTAGTAACAATTGAATCTGTACCATTCTGTGTGCTTCGCATATTTAATTTATTTAAGGAACTCATCTAATGTATGTTTTTGACGCAATTTCGGACTTTTACTGAAAGATATACCAATTGTTTGGTACTATACTTTGATTCTATGTCTCAAATAAAGCATAAACACTAAATTTTATATAAATCGTATAGAGACATGTGGTATTTTAGGAGCAAGAGACATGAAAAATCAGCAATGCCCAAGCCGGGAATCGAACCACGACCTCTCGAATACGCGCCGAGTCTGCTGACCACTACACCACGAAGGCATGCTAAGAAGGCGGGATAAATACGCTATATTCTCCCCCTTTAAAAGGGCGACTGAGGTTTAGGGGACCCAATCGCCAAATTCTAGTGGTGGAGAATCAACCACCACCTTTTTTAGTTCGGGCGCGACTGTAGAGACATTAGGTTATTTCGAAGCAGGAGAGGAGCAATGCCCTCGCTGGGACTCGAATCACGGACCTCTCGAATACGCGCGGAGGGTGCTGACCGCTACACCACAAACTTTTTTTAATTCCTCAATGGACGACCACATGATATCTCTATGAGACTATTATTCAATATTTTAATCAGACTATTTTAGTTTCTCTTAAAAACAATAAATTTTTTAATCTGCGCTTTTCACAAGTAACTAAAGTGTCGCAGGAAAAGTGATTAAAGTGCGGTTTTTAGAAAAACATTTCTCCAAAATTTTATATATTTGCGTATAAAATTTAATATTTAAAATCACATGTAATATCAAAGAGGAAGAAAAATGGAATATAATTTTTAATACAAATATGGCAACAGCCAATAACTATGAAACATATTATGTAGAGACATTAGGATTTATTTGGAAGCAGGAGACATGAAAAATGAGCAACGCCTTCGCCGGGAATCGAACCACGGACCTATCGATTACGCATCGAGCGTGCTGATCACTACACCGCGATAACATGCGAAGGACATGTGGGAAATACCTTATATACTCCCCCTTTTAAAGGGCGACTGTGGTTTTGGGGACCCAGTCGCCAAATCTCGGTGATGGAGAATCATCATCCTTCACCCTTTTAGCTCGGGCGCCAGTGTAGAGGACAAAGGTTCTCTCTCTCTCTCTCTCTCTCTTTTTTTTTGGAAGCAGGAGAATTTAAAATGAGCAACGCCTTCGCCGGGAATCGAACCACGGACCTCTCGGTTATGCGGCGAGCGTGCTGACCACTGCGCCACGAAGGCATGCGAAGAAGGCGGGAGAAATACCTTATAATTTTACTAAGTTTTTAACTAATGACAGCAGCTACAACAGTTCTATTTATGGTAACACAGAACTATATATAATAAAAGCCTGTAAGGAATATATGAATATCTAAGTGACCATCTCTGAAACTGAACAGTAAGTATTTCTGTGAAAATATTTACAAATGTCAGTCTTGAAATCTGAAAGTTCGATTGCAATTTAATGTATTAAAGAAGAGTTTACCATTCATTTTTTAATTAAAAAAATTAAAACACACAAATTGTGTATCGGAAATTCTAAAGGTATGCTCTTTTACAATTATTTTATGATATTGCTATTGAATTGAACTTTATGGTTTAAGTGCGAAGAATTTGATATTTGATAAATAAAGGTAACTCTCAAAACATTAAAAAAACAGCCCTTTGGACGTAATATAAAATCTGAAAAGCCTTCAATTTTTTTTTAACTTCCTTTACATTTTTTTCTTTTTAGTGGATATCTGTAAACAATCTTACAGGATGCTATGTTTCGCAATCTTTATAACTGGTTTTCTCTATATCATTAGCACTCTGATTTTTAAAACAAAGAAGGTTAGATAGACTTTAGCAGGTGAAAGAGATTAATAATAAGTCTGAGCATCAGTGCACTATTGAAATGCTTTTGAGACAAAAGTGTTTTGGAATAAAGTGCTTGTTAAAATATGTACCATTGTAACAAAGAAATAAAAAAAAATGTTTAAATAAACTTTTTATGCTAAACTATCGTGGTTGGAAAAAGTGTATTTGCAAATAATTCTGACATTAAAATGTAGTTTTCATTATTTGAATTTAAAATGTAAAAGCCTATTAAATAGAAAGATTTGCTCAATTTTTTAGCTATATTTTATTCCTTTTAATTAAAAAGAAAAACAGCTTTTATGATGATGTACCATGATTTTTTTCAAGCTTGTTTGAAAGTGCTGTTATTTCTAACTAAGTATTAAATCCTTATACTTTAGTTAGAAACATCGGTATTTTCAAGTAAACTTCAATTTGGTCGTGATACGTCACTTGCTGAGAATTAATGATTTCAATAGAAGTTCAACATATCAGATTTTATTAACTCATTAGTAGACACTGTTTACTAAACTACGGAGAAAGCATTATCTAAATGTATTATGAACACATTATCTAGATTTCAGAATCTCGTTATTAATTATATTGTTTACTTCTGATAGCAATCTTCTGTAAAATGATTCCATTTCTATAAACGCAAACTAATTAAGAAATTGAATCATTTTAAAATTCAATCCATTTGTTAATAATTCTGTATTTTATAATTTGATTTTTAAATAGAGTAGAGGCAGTAAATGGGTTTAACATTTTAACTCCTGGTTTAACATTGCTTTTAATATAATTTTAGAATTTGCCTTTTGGATTAGCGGAGGATTAGAAAACGTCGCTGGATGTAGTAATAGCCGAGAAAGTCCTTGAAAGACTCTTCGTGTTAAATTAGCGCCTTAAATTTATTCAAAATTAAAGAAAAGTAGGAAATATCTTAGTACAATTAAAAATTTCACTTCTCCACGAACTTCAAACAGCAAACTTCAGTTTCACGAACTTCAGACATGTAGAGCTATGATTACGCAGATCTCTTATTCTTCTGCGTGGGTTAACTAAAGCTAAGCTTTCTCTTAATTTATTTAAGTGCATTTAACTTGTCTTTTGATTTAAATCCTGAAAAAACTATAAGTTAATTTTATATAGTGCCTTGATGTTGATATTTTCATTAACCTTACAAATTCTGCAGCATTTCTAATTTACATAGCGTAGGAAATGTTAAAATTTCAATGTACGAGAAAACCTTTCATAATGCATATCTTTCTGGAATTTTACGTGTTAGTTTCTAATCATTTAGTTACTAAATTATTAGCCTAAAGGGGCAATTTACCCAGAAGGACTATTGTAATTTACTTGATATTTTGCGTTGGTTCACTATAAACAGCGTTTTACTTTTCAGATTGTTGCCACTAAATATCAAAGCCCTGAATTATATTTAAGAAATTAAATAATGAAGAATCTGCATAAATGTATGTATGTTTCTCGCATTGTGATAAAACAATGGTACCTAGAGACATACAGCAAATTTTAAATAACGTAGTACTCCACTCGAATATGGGCATCTAGAAGCCCAAATTTGGAATTTGTTTTATTATCTATTTCATAATTTGTAGGGCTTTAACGAATTTTTGATTAACAAACTCAACGACTTCAAAGGGAGAAATGCCAACAATGTACCGAAAAAAATTACCTTCAGACGCGTGGGATTGTGTATCGCAAGTTCTAAAGATATGCTCTTTTAAATATTTTGTGATGTTGCTGTTGAATAGAATTTTATGATTTAAGTGCGAAGAATTTGATAATAAATTAATAAAGGTAACACAAAAAACGTTAAAAAAACGCCCTTTTTGATGTAATACGAAATCTGAAAGCTTTCACAGATTTATTTATTTTTTAATTTAACTTAATTTAATTTTTAGCCTAGGCTAATAATTGTCTTTTGGCATTTTGCGTCGATTCACTTTCTGCGTTGATTCCCTTTTCAAACTGTTGCCACCAAATATTACAGCCCTGTATTATATTTAAAGGAATTAAATAATGAAGAATCTGCATAAATATATGTATGTTTCTGGCATTGTGATAAAACAACGGTACCTAGAGACATCAAATTTTGAATAACGTACTTTTCCACCCCAATATGGGCATCTGGAAGCCTAAATTTGAAATTTAGAATTTGTTTTATTATCTATTTCATATTTTGTAAACCGTTAACGAATTTTTGATTAACAAACTCAACAATTACAAATGTTAACACTGTACAAAAAAAAATTATCTCCTGCGCCAGAGATCGTGTATCGGAAATTCTAAAGATATACTCTTTTTAAATTATTTTGTGATATTGCTGTTGAATTGGATTTTATGGTTTAAGTGCCAAAAAGTGATACTTAATAAATAAAGGTAACACAAAAAACGTTAAAAAATGCCCCTTTGGGCGTAATGTATAATCTGAAAGCTTTTAGATATTTTTTAATGATTTTAGTATATCATGTTTAAAAAGAAATTCCTTTTCTTCGAAAATGATTATCAGTATTCCACAACTACTACAAGCTATTTCAGCTGAATAGCAATTCAGAGACAAATGGGGCATCTGAATTTAATCGCTAATTCCAGCTACATCCATTACGTTTTTAACGTCTTATAAACACACCATCTAAAGAGTCGTCGAAAGTATTACGCATGACACGAGAACAGACGAGTTAAAAAAACGAACCGCTTCGAAAAAACAACATGACATCTTCATCCATCAAGTTTAGACCCTCTCAACAGAAATGTCGTTTGTCATCTACGTCAGAGAATACAGTCCATACATTGAGTGCTCTAACGACAACATTGCAATTCCGGGCATACTTTTGACCAATTTTTAATAGACCATCATTCGCACGGGTCCCTAATGTGCGACATTATTCATGTCTAGTGTTACCCTACGTATCCGGTGCACTCACCTACATGCTGCAGCTCCTTCTCCAAAGATTCTGACATTTGCACACCAAATGCACCAACGACTTGCAAAGTTTCTGGAAGCCATTAGGTGGCCACTGAAGTGTGCAAAGTTTCAAGAAAGAAAGTTTCGCCATGTTCTTCCTCTCTGTTATGATGAGTCAAGGGATTGAGACATACGAGACGACATCTAGGTAAAAGGCTCTATAACCCTGATAGATTTAAGGCATCATTTTAAGAGCTACTGCTATTTTTGTATGATTTTGTTGTTTGCAAATTTAAGTTAAAAAAAGAACGGAAGTCATTTGGAAAGAGTTCTGGGAGGAGTAACGCTACCGTTATACGACTGACACTTGACAAATTAAAGCACTCTTCCAGTGCTGAAGAAAATTGAATAAGGATTGTAATAAATGCCAAAAAGAACTTACTTGAGGTGCAAAAAATCATTTCTGCTTGGAATATTTTAACAGTTAATAAGCTTTAATTGTTAGATCGAGTTATTCATCAGTCACTCAAGTTTTATTTGATACTTACGCTTAGATGAGAATTAGGTGTTTCCGATTTTAATTTTTATTATTTTTAGCATTGTGAAAATACAGAATTTTAATGTATTTTTTATATATGAACCGGAAACTGTTTGCTAGGAGAATTGAATAAAATATCTGAACATTCGCAGTTTTATTTGATCTTTGTTTCACTGGAGATGTACTGGGTACATAAACCTATATGCAGTCTAATTATTATCTGACATCTTCTCTAAAACAATCCGCCATGAAAATCTCTTCCGGAAAGCAGACAGCTTTTATGTCCTTTTCCACGATAACTTACCTAAGTACTTACCGAACAAATTTCGCTAATGGTGTACATTAAAGCTTAAAATAGATTCGGCCATTACATATTATATTTAGATTAATATGAGCTATTATTTAACTATTTTTGCTTCTTCTTGAGAAAGAATGGTATCTAGTAACAGAGAGACAGAGAAAGAGGAAAAAGCCCATCCCCCACTTTTTTTAGGCCCAAAAGAGCGTTAGCTGAGAAAGACTAGTCTCGAAACGGGATTTTGCGTTGAATCACTATAAACGGCTGAATTACTTTTCAGATTGTTACCACCAAATATTATCGCCCTATATTATACTTAAATAAATTAAATAATGAAGAATATGCATGAATGTATGTGTGTTTCTTGCACTGTGAAAAAATGACAATATGCAGAGCCATCAAATTTTGAATAACGTAATTCTCCATCCAAACGTGGTCACCTGGAAGCCTGAATTTTGAGTTTCGAATTTGTTTTATTATCTGTTTCCTATTTTGTAAAACTTTAACGAATTTCTGATTAAGAAACTCAACGACTTCAAAGTAAGCAATGGCAACATTATACGGGAAAAAAACATTTTTATCTCCAGCGCGCGAGACTGTCTGTCGGAAATTCTAAAGACACGCTGTTTTTAAATATTTCGTGGTATTGCTGTTGAACTGCATTTTATGTGGTTTAAATGCGAGGAACAGGATATTTAATAAATAAAAGTAGAATGCAAAGCGTTAAAAAAATGACCTCTTCGGGTGTTTCTTTCTTTTTCTTTCTTTTTTTTTAAAGGAAAAGAACCTTTCGGAATGACTGCATCGAACCCAATCTCGTATTATTTTCTTTGATGGCACGTGCTGATTTTACGCAAATTACATAAATTACGTATGCATAAAAAATCTGCATTATTATTATGATAAAGAAAATTTATTACAATGTGTCAGGACTGAGTGTTCGGTGCATATTCTTGGAAAACATCTTCGTGACAGCTTAAAGTCGTGATCTTGAACAGGGAGCTGAATGCAGCTATGTTCTGTGGTAGAAAACTGTGGTTAAGTGGTAGAAGAACTGCACTTTAGAGGGATTTAAAATCCTCTTTTATTAAACCACAATTATTTACAGCCACTTCCCAACTCGGGAAGGATACAGAAAGTAAAGACCACACTTGGGCCTAAAATGAACAACCAAATTTAAACTGAAACTAAATAGAAATTAAATAGTCGTTGCTCGCAGAGCTATAACGCGAGGTTGGCCTCTAAAGTAAATGGTGCGTAGCAAGATTTACTAATACTGACGCACTTGGATTTATTTCAATACGCAATCACGTAAAAGCACCATGGCTTAGAATTTAAATGCTAGCTAGTCAGGAGAACGTCGAATAGCGTGATTGTGGTCTGAGACTAAAAGCTCTCCCACACTGAGAGGTTTCTACCTTTCGTTTAAATAGTCGTTGGCTCCACTTCAAATTAGCATAAAGCTGAAAACGCGCGCTTCTTCTAACGGGAAGTTGAAAATAAGAGGGGATATAAAGATTTAAATTAAATTAAAACTTTGTTAGTTTAACTAAAACCTTACAAATGTACTTAAGATTCTCTTAAAATGAGTTTTTTTTTTTCATTTTAAAGGCTCAGGAATATCAAACTCAAATATTCTCTTATTCCTTTTACAGTTATTCTAAAGTTCCTCAATTAGGACAAAGCAGGAACTTAAAATCCTTAAATCAGCGCAGATGACTGGAAAACTTAATAACAAAAATACCATGCCAATTTGGAAACTAACATATATACATTTCCTTTCAGTTATAGTATTTTAGTCTGTGGTGGATTTTACCTTTTGTTTCTTAATTTTAAAATTAAGTAATAACTAATTAATTGATTAATTTAAGTTAAAACACTAATTTACTCCCTTTCACACACTAATATTTAATTTTGTGTATACATATTTAAATTAAAATTACTTTTTAGAAAATGATTATAGGAGCTTTTTGCCTTTGCATTTTTGTAGTCCGTAAATAGTGTAGCAAGCTTTGTTAATTAATATTACAAGCGCAACTGGAATCACATTATACGATGAAACGTTATATAAGCAAGATAATTAATTTATGCGCAGCCATAATTTAACATAGACTTCAAATTCAACTGCTTTAAGTATTTGAGTATTGCAGGAAATGATGCAAACAAACAGAGATAAATCTCGTTTTTACCAGTTTTTCAATCCAAATGACTGTTCGTGATTTTAAAGTTCTGAAATTAAGTTTAATACTGAAGAAATGTATCTCAGAGTTCGACTTCCATCAGTCTTGGTTCTCTATGACACGGTTTAAAATTTTGAAAACAAATTAAGTCTTCATTGCGCAAAATAAAAATAAATTTTAAAAATTTAGTGCACAATTTTTTTATATATAAATGGCTGTTTTTTGTCCCTTTGTACAGTCAAATCTTTTGTTCGGTTATGCAATATCATACATATTTCAACGGGATTTTGCAAGAACTATAACATCAGAAACGTTATCAAAAATACTGGTTAAGCTGGGTATGAATTAATGGTAAGCAATAAGGAGGCAGTACGGAAACATATCCCTCACACTATGCAAAATAATTTCCTTAGTTTTGAAACTAACTCAGCAACATCACAATAAGCCCACGAAATTCATCGTGGCAACAAGAGCAAGACTGCCCTGTCGTTGGCAAGAGCCTTGACCACCATACAGGTGACAGTAGGACTTCGCTCAATTCCCCCCCCCAGTTTTGATGGAGAGCACCCTGGGGGGGGGAACGGGTCCGAAGGTCTTCCACCCTCTTCCCCTACCAAAACCTTTAGATAGGTTCGGCATGTATTTAGAGTGCCTCCATGCCGCCTAGACACAAATTTACAAACACTACATTTACGAACATCTATGCCTTCTCCGGGTTGTGACTAGGCATCGCTATAGGCTCCCCTAGTCACTATACCGTCTAGGCGGCCTGAAACTAATTTTGTTGAACACTGTTAACATAGTGTAAAACGGCAGCAACTTGGTTTCAATAAGTTCGATTCCATCAATATAACTGAATGCATCAAACAGAGCACTAATGAACTGGATAATGAAGCATTTATTAGCGTAGAAAAAGAACAAGTGAAAAAAGGATAAGACACCTTTGACAACGACAACTGTGTTGAAGTGACTGCATAATAATTAGCAACTAAACAGCTATAAACAGTTTTTTGTAAGCAATTACTATCGCTATAAGCAATTATTATTTTACTGAAAACGTTTAAACCTTTTCATAGCATATTGTAGAAGTTGGTCCCAGGATTGAATGTACCCTTACAGCAATAAACAAGGCAATTTGTTGATACGAAGACATACTTGAAGAGAAAGCGCCAAAGAAGAGAAATGTGCAGACATTGATATTGGAATTTTTATACAGTTAAAAAAAATTGCGAAAAAAGCATGCATTTAAAAATTTTTTTTAATAAAGGCATTTGAATTTATCAATCGAGTTTTCTTTACGAAAAAAAGCAGACGGATTTTTTAAAATTATTTACCTTTTTCTATGTGTGCAATTTCTCGATTAATCGTTTTCAAAAAGGACTAGTATTGGCGGAACCGATTACTTGTTCTATACGAGGTACTGCTGTATATTTAAGTTTTTAAAACAAATTTTATTCAGTCCACAAATATATATATATATTTGTGGACTGAATAAAATTTGTTTTAATAGAATTAGGATATATATATATACGAGTATATATCCTAATTCTATACATATCCTAAATAAACATATTCTAAATACATTCTAAATAAACATGTTCTTGTTGTTGTTGTTGTTACTGATTCTAACTGGCTAGACCAGATTGATGAGTCCAAGAGCAGTCAGTATTTCTAATACGATTGCAGGTCTTTTAATAGGTCCTCTTTTACAAGTCCCAAACAGAAGATGTCCAGGAATGAAATGATAAGTATCACATTTCCTACAGATGCGGTAGATCTTATTTCTCCGGTCAAATTTAAAGTATTTCAGGTGTCCACTTAGAAGCCTCGTCAAAGTAGTCTGCTGAGCCTGATTACCTCCAAAAGCAATAACACCTCTCGGCTGCCTGCCAAAGTACCAATCATGAGCCGGATGAGAATAACCCAGGAAGAGGCAAGAGTAGATTTAACTCTTGAGCAGATCTCCAAAGAGATTAAGGTGCCAGTGGTCAGAGTCATTGAAGTACCTTCCTTAGCAAGGACATCAGCCATTTCATTACACTGAGGCCAATATGTGAAGGGATCCATGTGATGTACATCCTAACGGAAAGAGAGTTTTGCAGTAAAGCCAAAGTAAAGTGTGAAATCTTAGCATCAATACGAGACCACTTTTGCAGATACTTCTTAGAACTGCGACTGTCTGTCAAAGTCCAGATAACTCTGTAGGCGGTGCAACTTTAAGGCCCTCTTCAATTGCTATAACTTCAGAACAAAAAACAGATCAGTGACCAGAGTTTCTAGCCTTAAAATTAAAGCTATTAATAGGTGTTCTAATGAAGACTCCACCTTCGCAATGCCAATTCACTTTTACTGCCGTTAGTGAATATCTGAAGAGCATTACAGGGAATGCTACCAATCTGCAGAAGATAATTTGGTAAATCCTTTTTTTTTTAGTATAAGAGTTCATGTTTCTGCGAAAATAGACGTCAGGATGTCCCTCCAATGGATTAATATTTAGTATAGTTTTTTTCCCATGAAACATATTTTAAATAAATATATTCTAAATGAACATAGTCATTCTTACATATTCTAAATAAATGTATTCTAAATAAACATATTCATTCTTACATATTCTAAATAAACGTATTCATCTTACATATTTTAAATAAACATATTCATTCTTATATACTTCATATAAATCATAATGCTGAATTTAATTTAATCATAAGCTGAATAAGCGTTAAGCTGAATAAGCATAATTTAATTTCTCTCGACAAATATTTTTTCGTCCCAACTCTACTAGTATACAAAAATGTAAATTTTTAATATTTTAAACAGATAATAGGATTTATTCCCATTCAGAAAGGTAACCTGAGTCAGATGCAGATATCACTTACATTTGTTATCACAGGAACAAAGATTTTCATAGTCTACACAATCATTGATACATTAAAGATATTACAAATTTCCTTATAATACTTTTAAGAAAAGATTAAGTCATCTATAATATTAGCGGGCTTGCCCGCTAGTATTCTAAATAAACATATTCATTCTTATATATTTCAAATAAATCATATTGCATAAAATTAATTAGCTACTTAAGATAAATAAAAAGCAAAACTCAAATTTATCTACGATTCCATTCTATTAAGTAGCATACATTAAAATTGATATTCCGAAAATTAACGTTTTAATCACCAGTACGTGATATTTTCGATAATATTTCCAATTATTTGGCTCATGAATAAGCAAAAAATATTTTTTCTTCAATAACTTCTTTTCTAATTCGAAATTTAAGATAGTTTTGAGCTTGTGAAAATATTTTAATACTTTGCAATAACTTACTAAATTTTAATACTTAGTGCATTTATTATAATTATTTCATTCGAATACTTATTACAAAAACAATATCCTACCCTTTATTTCGTTTAACATTAAAAACAACCCTGATGCATACGACTGTTTATTTCGTTCTCAATATGCCGTTTTTAATGATCATGGATGCAACGTGCATTCAGAGATTTTCGCAAAAAGAACCAAATTGGAGTGAAACGTAGTCAGAACGAATATATGCATGAAAGTAATAAATGAAAAGGCTTTGAAATTTACTATCACGTTTTCCTTTGTTACAAATGAATGGGAAACATCCGCAGATACGTATTCAAATCATTTTCATGAAAACCTTGAAACTGCAGATGTGCTTGCTTTGCTGTGTATGGTATTCATCCTAATGAAGAATTTAGATTACCTCAGAATAATTTAAGTAAATGAGTGGACTATATATATCTTTGAAACTGTTAAAAATAAGTTATATTTCCATTGTATATGAGGGTTATCTTTTTTATATTACCATGGAGATATTTTTAGAATATTAATTAATGCCGTTAATGTACTTTAATGAATTAAATACTGCATATTATCCCGATTTAATTCATTCATTTTGGTATAATTGAAAACAATCATTTCAGAGACCATAGCAGTATTACGTTTATCCTGCATAAAACAGAAAATTAAAAATATACAAGAGTAATATAACGCTTAATTTCAAAGCAATTTAAAACGATTTAACTTGTAGAGTCATTAGGTTTATCAATGCAGGTAACGTGAAAAATGTACAATGCCCTTGTTTGAAATCAAACATCGGACCTCGCGCCGACGCGTCGAATGTACTTCCATACACTGGTGTGCAAAAATTAAGGACGAAGTCGAAAAATTAGCATATCAGCTGAACGAAGAGACAGAGCGGAGAGAAAGACCAATCAGGAGATTAATTAAGGTGATGTACGGTAGCACATGCGCAGATATGCAGGTAGACGTAATGGGGGAGTGTCTGAGTAGTATAAAGCATGTTGTCGGTGTAAGATCAGTATTTCTGGCAAAGAGATTGCACGCCGTATAGCAGTTAAAATCACACCGAGTTGCTGCCTCAGCGAGAAATGGCGAATAATCAATCTGTTAGACGACATCTGGATGCTTTTACCCGAGGTCGAATCGTTGGGAAGTTGGAGGAAGGCCGCAGTGGGACAAGTGTGGCTGCAGAGTTCGGAATTGCTCACAGCATTGTTTCACGACTTTGGAGACAATTTCAAACTACAGGAACAGCTATCCGGGGGTTTAGTAGTGGTCGTCCACGAGGAACCACACCCGCAGATGACCGGTATATTGCCTTACAGGCCAGAAGAAACAGGCGGCAGACAGCGGGAGAAATCGCTAGACACACGACACAGGCGACTGGACGACCGATATCGCGTTTTACCGTGGCCAGAAGACTGCACGGTGGTGGTCTGTTTGCACGACGCCCTGTACGGTGTGTACCTCTAACGCCTGCCCATCGGAGAAGGCGTTCTCTGTGGTGCCGGGAACACCGGAATTGGAGAGACAATGAATGGGGACGAGTACTCTTTACAGATGAGAGCAGATTTAGTCTGAGTTGCGATTCTAGACACATACACATCTGGACAGAGCGGGGAACACGCAATAACCCCTTCAACATCATCAAAAGGGACTGTTTTGGAGGTCGCGGAGTTCTCGTTCGAGCAGACATAATGCTTGGTAGCCGGACCGACCTTCATATCTCCCAAGGAGGTTCGTCACCTGGGACTGCTATTGTAACGAGGTTCTTCTTCCTTACATGCGTCTTTTCACAAGGGCTATGAGTCCTCAGTTCCTCTTCATGGACGATAACGCTCCACCTCATCGCACAGTTACTGTCAAAGAGCTGTTGGAGAGTGAAGATATTGAACACATGGATTGGTCGGCAAGGTCTCTGGATCTAAATCCGGTCAAGCATGTACGGAACTTACTAGGGAGCCCCGTGGCAGCACGTAACTTATCGCCAGTAACGATTCCGAAACTGCGATCAGCAACAAACAAGAGGAACGATCAGCAGTGTCTCAACAGCTCATTAACAACCACATATCCAACATGCACAAATGATGTGAAACCTGCCTAGCAGTCAGGGGAGATCATATCCCCTATTAAAGACCGGATGTTTCTTGCTGGACACCCATCACAGGGATGTTTCGGCCTTCAGTCGCAGTGCGCTCCATGCTACTTTTTCAATAAAGCTTCTTTTTATCCCTCTGATTTCTCTTTTAGTAAGTGTTGCTTACATTACTCATGTCCTTACGTATTGGGGATCTTACGGTATTAAATGTGTTGATTTGGAAAGCTTTTCTACAAAGTTATATTGAAAAAACCGTCTCGTCCTTAATTTTTGCACACCAGTGTATGTACTACGAAGGCACGCGGAAAGGAGGCAGAAAATTTCTTGTACTATATGTATGAAAATACACTGCTTTCTAAAAGTTAAGGAACAGCAGGTTTTTCAAAGCTCACCATTACAAAAATGTCAGTAACGTTTAATATGCATGACAGTTAGTTTAAGAAAATATATGCAAAAACAATAGTTAGTACTTTTGTTTTATAGAAATATATGTTTATATAGGATTTGGAGAAAAAATGAAACACTTTTTACTCCGGAGTGTTGATCTTCAGTTTTTATTACAGTTACTGTGCCTCAGCTCATCGCAGATCATTTAGTGGCAACAGAAAGAAGAATCGCAGCTACTGCAGTGCGGAGGCGCCTGTACTGTACAAGTCTGTATGCAAGAAAACCCGCTCACCAGATACAACCAATCCCACATTGTGGAAACGCAGAGTTACAGAGGTAGTGGAATAATGGTTTGGGCTGGGATCTCTCGCAGTGGTCACATTGAATTACATGTATTCCGTGGAGAAACTTTGACTGGTGTGATATATCGAGACGAGATTCTTGATCAATATGTCCGCCCAAATGCCACTGCTAATTGTCCTGGATATCTTTTGATGGACGACAATGCGCGACCGCACCAGCTCGGGTTGCTGAAGAATATCTCGAGGGTCACGGTATAGAGCGGATGGAATGACCAGCTCAATCCCCAGATGAAACCGATTGAGCAATTTTAGGACTACCTTGGGAGGCAGGTTGCTGCTTTAAGTCCTTCTCCAAGGTCGTTAGATTAGCCTGAACAAGGATTACTCCGTGTCTGGTTGCTGCTTCCCATTTCACTGACCGACAACTTAAGTGACAGCATGGAACGTCGCTGCCGCCAATGTATTGCAGCTAGGGTAAACACATTCCTTATTAGAACACATTTTTGTAATATTACCACCCATTTTCCCTCAAAAAACTGATATACTGTTTCTCCAAGACTGGATTTCTCTGCCAAGAGTTCAGTTGTTTGTTGGAATTCATGTTTGTTTTCAGCTTTAAAAACATTCTATGTGGCATTCATTAAAGTACTGTTTATAGAACATGTCCTGTAAATTTCTTGTTTCTATGTTGCTTTATTCTCAAATTAGGCATAAAAAATATGCTGTTCCTTAACTTTTGGAGGACGAAAATTTCCATTTTAACCGCTATCGAATGCAATTTAACGATGTTTTTGCGTGACATCTGTACGTAAGGACAGAATAAATTTTAGCCCCCTTTTCTCCAAACGAATTGTAAAACTGATTTAAAATGAATTCAAAAGAGATCTTTCCATGATATCTGTACGTACGTACATATGTATGTATGTATTTCGCATAACTTAAAAACGACTAGCCTCAGAACGTTGAAATAATGTATATAGAACTGCTATAACATGTAGATGTGCACCTCCCTTTTTGATTGCAATTGGCCGCACCAAAAGTATATAAATATATATATACCCGCTTTGTTACTCGGCTCAGTGAGCCCAGTAATTATATTCTTATATGTTAGTAAATTGCGGATTTTTTGCTTTAAAAATGATTGAATTATGTTGTTCTTATTTTCCGGTTAAGGTTTTCATGCCCTCAGTAAATCTGTATGCAATATTTATAGAGTTATGAAGAATATAAAAGTTGTTTAAGTGCGGCTGAGCCTAATTATTTTAACTATCGCAGCAATATTTGTTTACATTTGAAACTTAGCAGAATAATGGATTTGTTGAAAATCTAGAGAGACGGAGCTTCGCAACAATAAAGATAACGCCTTCTTTTATTATTGCGAATTAAAATCATGCTTAATCCACTACGGAATTTATACGAGGAAATAAGTTTTTAAGATTTATTTCGTAATTTTTAATATAGATATTTTGAGTTTTTATGTATTTTTACCTTGTCGCAAAGTGAGAACTGAATTAATTGGATGAGAAATACCGAATCGTCTTTGAAAAACTGTTTCTCTTTTTTTTTTCCTGTTTAATTGCTTTTATACATCCTTTTAGATTTATTACAGTATTTGAATGGAATATATGGCAGCGATTAGATAATTCTTCAGGTGATATAATTTTTGTGCATTCTGAGTTATGAAATGAATGGGATGTAACGCTGTTAAGTGAACTTAGCTCCAGAGTGCCGCTATGGTAAACAAATGCAGTGAATTTCAAAGGTTGCGTTTATTCTAGTGTGGTTTATGCGCTATCGACGAAGTAGATTTAATTCAATCCAATAAGTTTAAATGAAATGCAAGAAAAAGTGCATATAATTTAGTATTCCGTACAAGGGAGTCATGTGGTGTATACATCACATTTTTTAATAATATAAGAGTAAAGCAATTTTGTTTTTCATTTTGATTAAATCATGCTTAATCCACTATGGAATTTATACGAGGAAACAAGTTTTTAAGATTTATTTCGTAATTTTTAATATAGATATTTTGAGTTTTTATGTATTTTTACATTGTCGCAAAGTGAGAACTGAATTAATTGGATGAGAAATACTGAATCGTCTTTGAAAAACTGTTTCTTTTTTTTCTTGTTTAATTGCTTTTATACATCCTTTTAGATTTATTACAGTATTTGAATGGAATATGTGGCAGCGATTAGATAATTCTTCAGGTGATATAATTTTTGTGCATTCTGAGTTATGAAATGAATGGGATGTAACGCTGTTAAGTGAACTTAGCTCCAGAGTGCCGCTATGGTAAACAAATACAGTGAATTTTAAAGATTGCGTTTATTTTATTGTGGTTTATGCGCTATCGACGAAGTAGATTTAATTCAATCCAATAAGTTTAAATGAAATGCAAGAAAAAAATGCATATAATTTAGTATTCCGTACAAGGGTATATGCGGTGTATACATCACATTTTTTAATAATAGGACAATAAAGCAATTTTCTTTTCCATTTTTCCTTTATATGGTATTGGTTTTTAAATTATAATTAATTAATATGGATGTTTGTGGAATATGCGTATTGATATATATCTTCTTTTTCTATAATCTTTACGCATCAAGTTTATAATTTGAGATAAAAAAACTATCTTTTACTTTTTACTTTCAAATTTTCTTCTTCAATCTTCAAATTTCAAAAGGTCTTTTACTCCAAACGTATTTTATCCTTTTCCTTTCCCACAAATAATTGCATTTTTCGCTTCACCGATACAAAACTTCAGATGCTGCATCTAAACTATGTTTTCTTCTCTTACTCCAGAGATTTAACATAAACCGCCTTGTGCCGAATTTGGGTCTCAAACTCGGAACTCGTGGGCCGTTCCAAATCAAGACAACCATCCAACCTACTTCTTGACGCAATCGATCTCTTAGTGTTTGGAAGCAGAGCGCGTGTAACTGACCATTTAATTATACCTCTCGATCTCCCTGAGAGTGAAAGTTTAAAATGGTACTCTGTCAACGCAGGGTTGAAATGGATTATCGCGAGTCCCTCATTTGGAGGCGTGCGCGTAGTCTGGCAGCCAGTGAAGAGCATGCTCTGTAACCAACATGGCGTCAGTCACGGGCAATTAAGTTGGAAAAGACGTCGCAGCGTTCCCCTGTCAAAAGAGAGAAATTAATGGTCTTCTTGAGGACTAGGCAGGACAACTTTTAAAACGACGAAAAAACAAGAGGATAGAGAGTGATGGCTTGTCTGTCTTCCGAATAAGCGTTCCGACAATGGCAGCCGTCTTGTGCCACTAAACCGATATGGTAACAGTGATACTTACCTCTGGATCTATAAACGCGAAGAAAGATGGGACAGACTAACTGGCTGCACGGCATCCATTCTTTCGTTTCTCGACGGTATTAACTGAAAGTCATACATTATTTCTGAACAGCTTCCGGTTAAACGCATTCAGTCTTGATACACTACTTAAAGAACAAACTGCATTTAATTATTTTGATTAAAATTTATTGAGCGTGACTTCGTATTACAAATAGAAATTAGCATGATTGTACTGGAATACAATCGAATTTACCATCTATTAGTCTTTTATGTTATATTAATTTCTTAATGTAGTTTTGGTAATTGCCACACAAAGGAGTACCAAGTGAATAAGGTAATTGGGATCATTTCTTTCTCAAATTACTGTATAAGCTTGTCAGGACTGCGTGTTCTGTGCATACTTTTGGCGAACATATTCGTGAAGTAGTTAAAGTCCTGATCTTGAACAGGGAGCTGAATGCAGCTATGTTCTGTGGTAGAATACTGTGGTTAAGTGGTAGAACAACTGCACGTAAGAAGCATTTAAAATCCTCTTTTATTAAACCACTATCATTTACAGCCACTTCCCAACTCGGAAGGGATAACAGAAAATAATGAACGCACTGGGTCTAACTTGAACAATCAAATAATTTAAAATAAAGTTAAATAGAAATTAAGTAGTCGTTGCTCACAGAGCTATGAACGCGAGGTTGGCCTCTATGCTAAACGATCAATGGTGCGTAGCAAGATTTAGCTAATACTAACGCACTTAGATTATTTCAATAAGTAATAGCGTAACAGCGCTAAGACTTAGAATTTAAATACTAGCTAGTCAGGTGGACGTCGAACAGAGCCGCAGTGATCTGAGACTAAAAGCTCTCTCACCCCCGAGAAGTTCCTAGCTAACCCTTAAATACAAAACTTAGCTCCACTTCAAATTAGCATAAAGCTGAAACGCGCGCTCATTCTAACGGGAAGTTGAAATAAGAACTTACAGGAAAGCGAAAAATTAACATAAAACTTTGTTAGTTTAAACTAAAACCTTACAAGCTGACTACATAGGACCTTTGTTTTTGTTTGTCCTACACATAATTCCTATAGGAGCTACCTTTCGTGCGTAGGAGTACCTACAGACTGTTTGTCTTATATCTTGATAGAATAATCTTCCAAGTTATGTGTACCAGGACTTGAATCATCTTAAGCAGAAATTTTTCTAAATTTCAAGCAGATTTAATACTGAAACTAACTGAGATATTTAAAAGGGATCTTTGACAACATTTCAAGTACGCTGTTAGTTTAGCAAGAGTTTCTATGAGACCACACAGATGGTGAACATCACTAGCAGAGGGAGTAGGCCCAACATCTGAACGATTGTAGACCATCCCTGATTCTGCCTTGGAAGAAGAACAGACTGACTACATTGAGATTTCGTTGTTACACGATTTTATGTAATGCGAGTATACGTCCTTTGCTAAAGCGCTGCATTAAGGAAGAATAGCGATCAAATGCTCTGTTGTATGAAATACTGCTTCTTTTAAACTCATTCTCCATGCTACAAAAATCCCAAATTCAAATTCCCTTAGTTAGATCAGTGTTGTCCTAGTTATAAATTTTCAACTTTTCAACAGTAAAAAAGTTACGACACTTAGTGTGCACTTTTAACGTGTGTTTGACATTTAGAAACAACATTTTGTTTCTTAAGATTTTCGTATATTCAGCTTCCGAAAACAAGCTTAAATCTTCAAACCATTTCTTATTGCCACAGGAGGACGGACAAAATTCTATAAGATTTAGGAAACTTCTGGAAATATTTTAAAAGCGAATATAATAAAATAGAGAACATGCAATAAAAAGACTGGAACTGGGAGAAAAATCGTTTTCTCTTGCCTTTTATGTTTTAAACAGATACCCCGTTGGAAATATTTTCGTGTATCTTATATGTATCCACAAGCAGTATTTGGGTGATCCTCAACTTTCGCTGCTTCGATTTAAAATTTTCGAATATGATTCGAAAGGGCTGCACATTCAGCAGAAAATTGCGTCCCGAATTTGAAACTTACCATTTTATAGAGCAACCATATACGTCTATGCAATATGCGCAGATTATACGAATGAGGACAGAAACAGAGAAACAAAGGATGCTCATATGCTGGTAGGTCTCAAAGCCATGTGGCTTTTGCTAGCTATCTCTAGCCTTTTCATAGAAAATCTGATCTATACACCATATGACTTAATGGTATGGAATATTAAATTATACGCACTTTTTGCCGCATTTCATTTAAACTTATTTTCTCGAATTTCATTAGAGATATATTTCTCATTCAATTAATTCAGGTCTCCCTTCGCGGCAAGGCAAAAATACGTAAAACTCAAAATATCTTTATTAAAAATTGAAAGATGTAGACAAACATAAAACAATAAAAAAATTTTTTTAAATTAAAATTAAGTTTTTACGCAAAAACAAGCAATTTGGCCAGCGGGCAAGAAAGCAGATTTTTCGGTGCACAAAACTAAAAGTTTCCTTTTGGTCCCACTCAGCAAAAAGACGCTGAAGGTGCAAAGGATTTTATTCACTATTCTGATCAAATGTGAAAAAATATGGCTGCTATGGTAAGAAAAATTAGGCTTAGCCGCACTTAAACAACTTTTAAATTGCTAATAATTCTACAACTATTTAATGCATATTAATTAAAACTTAACCGGAAGATAAGAGCAACGTAATTCAATCATTTGTAAAGCAAAAAATGCGCAATTTACCAACATACAAGAATAAAAAAAAAACTGAATTCGCTGAGCCGAGTAACAGAGTGAGTATATATATATACATATTTATCTACTCTCGGTGCTACCGATTCCAACCAAAAGAGGGAGGGGCACAACTAAATGTTATAGCAGTCTTATATACAAAATTTCAACATTCTGAGGCTACTCGTTTTTGAATTAGAGATACATACATTAAATACGTCACTAAAAAATCTCTTTTGAATGCATTTTAAATCAGTTTTATAATTAAATTAAAGAAAAAGGTTCTTTATTCTGTGCTTACGTACAGATGTTACGCAAAAACATCGTTAAATTGCATTCCATAGAGGCCAAAATGGATATTTTGCTTGAAATATGATGACCGGAATTTTTCGTGATTACAGTACTGCCTTTACAAGGAAGTAGAAATAATTTTGTTTACTATTTTGTCTATATTATCAAGCAATTCATGTAAGTTCAAATTTTTAAACATTCTTTAGAAGCAGTGCTTTCAACTGCATACATGAATGGCGAATTCCTATGCAGAAGTGTTCTTTTTTTCACTTTCATTGGAATACTCAATAGTTTATAAAGTACATTCTTCCCATAATCAGCTTTGTGTTAAATGTCTAACTGTAATCTAATTAGCTTTCTGGGAAATGTAAGGCAACCGAAACTAAATTATAGCTCATAAATTAGAGGCATCACAGTGCTACGGATTTCAGTACTTTCATTTTGCACTGGTTTTTCGGGATGTTGCTTTACGGTGTGCATATTTTCAATTTGTGAGTTATTTATAAGCACATATCGTAAGACAAGAAGCACCTGTGTACAAAAAAAGAAATAAGTATTAAGAGACAAACACCGGAAGGGAGAACGATGCGTGTGGCCAGCTCGGTGAGTAAACATGTCTCATTTGCACCTCACTCGATACCATTATACTTTAAACCAGTAACCATTGCTAATACGGAACCTTAAAGAAAAGTAACCTTTAAAATCTAATCTGGAAACCCACTGAACCATTAATGGAAAAATCAACTACACGATCTTAAATTTTGCTTCCCCCTCTTTCTTTTCTTTATTCTCAGTTATCCTTTTTAAAACTCATCTTAAGCCAGATGCTGAATGCAGAGTCTGAAATATTATAGCTTCGCTCCCAAAATGTCTGTGATCAAGTAACTTCGAGTTTCTTGAAAATGTATTTCAAATATCACTTTCTGGAAGCTTGTAATACAGGCTTTTGAGACATGTTTAGGTGGCGCGTAAAAAGAATTGCATCATTGTTTAAATTACAGGTTCTGTTTCCACTTTACTCCATTTCACAATGCGCGATGATTTAATCTAATTATACAAGAACGGAAATGGTCTTCCTTTTTTTAGGTCGTTCTGGGATTGGTGCAGTGTCGACTTACTGGCATGACGTCATTTCATTCATTTTGTGCCTACTGATCCTTCAGTGTAAGGAGCTAGGAGTAAAAGGGTAAAGCAGTGATAAAAGTCAAGGTGTAAGTGGAGAATTTCCGTATCCGCAGGCGAGGGGATATCAGGATGGATAAGCTGGCGCTCTCTGTAAATTAGAAACATGGTCTTCATATCAACAACCAGTTGCGCAATTCTTCAAAGTATCCTGTAGGTTACAATCATATAATTCCAGAAATAATGGCATATGTACCAAAAAAAGCTTAATACTTTAAAATTCATTATATGCTAGCCTTCGAAATGCCCATCAGGCTCCTCATATATTCACTTAGTTACCTTATTATTATAATCTGCTTCCTAGAAGAACAGCCCCCAAACTCAAAAAGAAAGTACGTTGTAAATTAATTTGGGATTGGTTCGA
>KK122338.1:127758-197157 GCA_000611955.2 Stegodyphus mimosarum
TATATTTTGAACTGCCGCCGTAGAAGATAAAAAGTGTCTTCAAGTGCAGTGAGCCACTTCTGAAATGGATCGCTCAGGAAAGTTGCCCCGTTCTCATTAATATGGGGAAATTCACTTCAATCTTAGTAAAAGTGCGGTACATTTTAATAAATAGATAGTTGAAAACAGGAATTGATTACAAAAATTAAAAAACTAACTATCAGAGCAAGGCGTTCAAGAACAGAAACAAAATTAAAACAAACGTCAATCTATATGTATTAAGAAGAATATCTGTGTGTTTATTCGCAATTAACTCAGTCAGTACTACAGCTAGCGTCATCAAACATTCTACAACTCTTTTCTGGGTCCTGGGAAAGTTTGACATCCCCTTTTTTCCAAAAAAGTAAATAAAATTAGAGATACTAATTAAAAACTCTGCTAATTTTCTCACTCATTTTTTTCGAGTGGCAACAGTCTCGCACACTGGAGATGAAAATTTGCTTTATTTCGAGAAGTGTTGCCACTACTCACTTTGAAATTTATGTTACTAAAAATTTCTAAGTTTTAAAGCGAAATAAAAATAGCATTGTCGAACATTAAGTACAATATTTCCGATTCCAAAAATTCGTGGGAAGCCATTTCGGCTGTTCCATTTTCGTATGACTTTAATCAGTCGAGATATAAATTAAAAACTCTGGAAACGCTAATTTTCGCACTCATTTTTCCGAGTGACAACAGTCTTGCGCGTTGGAGATAAAAATCTGCTTTATTTCGAAAAGTGTTGCTACTGCTAGCTTTCAAATCGTAGAGTTTGTTAATCAAAAATTTGATATTTTGACAAAATCTATACATATAAAGAAGAATGTCTGTTAGTGTGTGTGTTTGTTTGTTGGCGTTATTAATTTCTGATCAATTATGATCCATTTTTTTGCCACATTTAATCGATCAAAATTAAATATAGGTGAAATAGTGCATGGAACTTAAGCTTTTACTAGCATTTGATTAGAGAGACGAAAATCATTAAAAACTGCATGCGATTGTTGCTGATATATTGAGAGAGAATGAGCTTATTTTTCTATGGAAATTTTTATGTAGGTTCCATATCGCACCAGCCTGAAAAATGTATGACTATGAATCGTACTTTTTGCATCGTTATTAGAGAAGGATTACAGCGGTATCGTTCTCTCTGTTGTTTGATACATTACTCTCAATCTAACTTTTCTGGCATCGGGTACTTCCGCTAATTGAAAATAACCCACTGTATGTTGTAAAAAGTGTGAAAACTGTGGCTTTCTTCCTTCTATTAGGAAATCTCTAAGAAATATTACGACCCCATTTCATTACTTATAAATGAAAAAAATACATAATTAAGAAACGAAATATGAATTAATTCAAGTGAGTAACGAGTAATGATCAAAACTAATAACACCTTTAGTGTTAAATAAAAGACAGAGAAATCTCATCTTTTTAATTCAGTTAGCTTTAGTTTTACAGAACACCTTCGCACAAGACTAAAATTTATCTATCTTTCATATGAGCGCTCTTCTAATCTTTCCGCTAACGTTATATTTCGCTGACTGTTATTTGTCTTATTAATACGTTTTATTCAACCGTAATTTAGTGATAGTAGAGGAATAATTTAAATACATTGTGCAGTCGTATTTTTTATTAGTTCTATTGTGCTAGGAACAATGCAAATTATACTAAAATTTTGCATTTCTAATGTTGTTTCTGGACTAGAGAACAAGATCTCGACTTACGGCTTTAGCTCATCAAAATCCAATCCAATTTACAGGCGTTTTTTAATTGAAGACGTATCAGAATTTAATTTAAAGCATGAAACTAGCATTTTTGTTCATTCAGAAAAGTATTGCAAATTGTAAAAATATTTGGTGTGTTTTAAAACAGCATTTAAATTTGTTATTTTGTTATTCATGCCAAGGGTGTATGCATTTCTTTATATTAAGTATTGTTAAACTCCATCACTATCTTGATTAAATTTGATTCCCTATGTATGTGCCTGTGAAAACACTTCTCTAATCAAGAATTTCAAAATAGAAATTCAATTTAATTTCCAGCAGAAAAAAAATAAAGAAATAAAAATTGCGTCCAAAGGGTCATTTTTTTAACATTGTGTATTTAATTTATTAAATACCATGTACTTCTCACTTAAACAATAAAATTCAATTCGACATCAACATCGCTAAACAATTTTAAAATGAGCATACCTTTTGAATTTCCGATTTCACAGTCTCGCGGGCTGGAGAAATTTTTTTTTTCTGTACAGAGTTACCATGTTTCCCTTTGAAATCGTTGAGTTTGTTAATCAAAAATCCTTTAATGTCTGACAAAATATGAAATATATAATAAAACAAATTCCAAATTAGAGCTTCCAGATGCCCATATTCGGTGGAGGATTAGGTTATTCAAAATACGATGGCTTTAGGTATCGTTGTTTTATCACATTGCGAGAAACATACATAAATTTATGCAGATTACTCATTATTTAATCTTTTGAAATATAATACAGGGCTGTAATATTTGGTGGTAACAGTTTGAAACGTGAATCAACGCAAAATGCCAAAATGAAATTAATAACCCTTCTGGACTAACGCCCTTTGGGCTAAAAACAATTTTACTTTTCTCCTATCTACTTAGTATAACTCTTCATTTCCAGTTTGATTAAATTTTGAAGACAGAAATCAAACGCTAATGAAAAGTTTCTTATCATATTTGCCTCACATTATGCATGATTACGAATATAATACAAAAATTTTTCTACCATAATTTTATTTTGGATTATTGCTCAATCGTTAAATTTCATACTAATGTAAGATGGCTTAAATTTTAAATTATTAATCATAAATAATGGAATTAAAGAGGCCTTTTTTATAGCCGTGCGTCAAAGAAAATAAAAATTCCTCAATATTTCAGGTTTTATAAGCTCTAATTACCCAGTTCTGTACATAAAACTGCAAAGTATGAATATTACTGTGAGAAAGTTTTCTAGGAACCGAATTTACTCAATTTTTACAGTTCTTACGAGTTCCAAATTTAAGGAAAGGAACTTTTCGGTCACAAATTACGCTTTCAAAGAAGCAAATTTCGAATTGCAAATTTATAGCCATAAGTGTTCTGGGAACTTACACTGAGTAATTTCAGATTTATAACATGTAGAGTTTTGAGAAGAGGAAGGTTTGAAAAATTCATGAGTCCAGTAAGAGATTTTCTGTATGCAGAATGAAGTGCTAACCATTTATCACAAAAACATATGAGGAAAGTGTCCTAAATTTCTCTAAATGATGAAATGATCGCTTTTCACCTTTGAACGCGAACAGAATTTGTTAATTGCGAACAAATGAACACAAGCTTTTTTTTTTTCGAAAAAACATACAATTTTCGCAGAGAAATTATTTCTTTTTATAACTCAATAAATCTTAATTGTAAAAATATAAATGCGCTTAGTTGCTGAATATCTGCATAAAATAAGACAAAATAAAAAATGACCACAATTATTGAAGACACTAAAAGTGTAAGGTTTAACAAGGTGTAAGGTAAAACTAACAAAGTTTTATTTTAATTTAAATCTTTCTATCTCTTCTCTGTTTCAACTTCTCTGTTTCAGAAGAAGCGCGCGTTTTCAGCTTATGCTAATTTGAAGTAGAGCCAAGTACTTTTTAAACCAGAAGGCAGAAACCTCTTAGTGTGAGAGAGCTTTTAGTCTCAGATCACGGTCATTCTGTTTGACGTTCGCCTGACCAGCTAGCAGCTAAAATTATAAGCCATAGTGCTTACCCCGTGTTTGCTTATTGAAATAAATTGAAGTGCGCTAGTATTAGTATTTCTTGCTACTCACCATTTAGTTAGAGGCCAACTCCGCGATTTAGCTCTGTGAGCAAGGATTTAATTAAATGTATATTTTGCTTAGTTTAAATTTATTTGATTGTTAAGTTAGGCCCAAGTGTGGTCTTTTACTTTCTGTATCCCTCCCGAGTTGGGAAGTGTGCAAATAATATTGATTTAATAAAAGAGGATTTTAAATCCCTTTCAAGTGCAGTTATTCTTCAGCACAGAATCTACACCAGGACACAGCTGATTTCAGCTCCCTGTCCCAGATCAGGACTTTAAGAAGTACTTCAAAATGTTTGCCAAAAATACTCACAGAACACTCAGTCCTGACAAAAGTATTACTGAATAAGCTAGACTTTTTATAACACTTAATATAATTTAAAACTTGAATAGTTAACTAAAAAAGATCATTAATAAATTAAACTTTTTCTAACTTTTTACTGGTAATTTTTTATGAAAAATATAATTTAAAAACATTAGAAAAAGGAAGATCACAGGCCATTTCACGAATACGCATTCACAAATTTTAAAGTCTGGAAAACGCATGTCTGCAATGTTATCGTCATGCGATGATTTGTAAACGCTTTATTTTTTACCGCAATATTTTCGACGACGATGTTTATAAAATGGAATATTTTTCAACCGCTTTATTTGCGGCTGCCATATTTTTCCTAACAGTATTTTAAAACCACGATGTTTCTTTCTTGCTGTGTTTTCTTCCATGATGTTTTGTACGACGATGTTTTCGTCTTGCGTTCTCCGCCATATTTTGCTGCGATGTTTTATGCAGATATCGTAGTAATACAGTAATCCAATGTTAAATTTAAAAATATCGTAAAAATTTACGCTTCACACACCTTTTAGTATGTGTAAATTTTGCTTTCTTTTGCTGTACTAGATATGTCAATGTAATTCCGATCACAATTTAAATTAATTATAAAGAAATTTCATTGGACAAAATTGAATTCATAAACAATGAATTAAAGCTTTATTACTAATTAAATTATAAATTTTTTTTTACTTTAAATAACGTTTCTAAAGGAAAAATTAAAGTGGATATTTGCTTTGTATAACAGGGAATTATATGCCTCTGAAAGTACTAACCTTTTTAACTTTTTCTGATAGAAACTTAAAATCTCAAATCAGTTTCCAACCGATTAAAATGTGATAACTAATGACGCTTTAAAATATTCTATTTGTACTACCACAATTCAGAGGCGCTAAGTGAATGAAAATCTAAAGCTGCCTTACAAAAAGAAGCAATGCAATTCCTTTGACTAAGAATTGCTAAGAATGTAAACAATTGTATTTTAGAGTTTTATGAAATGTCATGCATGACATTGATGACTAATATCATGCATGACATATGAATTAAATGCATTTTAATGTCTTATGCAAATATATCTAGTATTTTGCACTCCTAGCAAGTAGTTTCTACTATAATAATATAGCAATAATATAATAATAAGACAACGCTTATTATACAGAGGGGAAATTTGTCCTGAAGGACTATTAATTTCGTTTTGGCAGTTTGCGTCGTCAGTTCACTGTAAACGGCTCATAACTTTTCAAATTGATGCCACCAAATATTACCGTCCTGTGTTATATTTAAAAAAATTAAAGAACATAATAATTTAAAAAAACAAAAACTGAAAGCTTTCAGATTTTACATTCCTCCCAAAGAGGCTTTTTTTTTTGTTTGGTGGGTCACCTTTATTTATTAAATATCATGTTCTTCGCATTTAAACCATAAAATTTAGTTCAACAGCAATATCGCAAAATAACTTCAAAATGAGCTTACTTTTAGAATTTCCGATACTCGCGCGACAGAGATAATTTTTTTTTTCGTACAGTGTTGCCATTGTTCGCTTTGAAATCGTTGAGTTTGTTAATCAAAAATTCGTTATAAAGTTTTACAAAATATGAAATAGATAATAAAACAAATTCCGAATTGCAAATTTGGGCTTCCAGATGCCCCTTTTCGGGTGGAAACGGGCGTTATTCAAAATTTGATGGCTCTAGGTACCGTTGCTTTGTCACAATGCGAGAAACACATATATATTTGTGCAAATTCTTCATTATTTAATTTCTTTAAATATAATACAGGGCTCTAACATTTGGTGGCAACAATTTGAAAAGTAAACCGACATGAAAAACGATGTTTTGCGCGATGAAACGCAAAACACCAAAACGAAATTTATTGTCCTTCAGGGGCAAATTGCCCCTTTGGACTAATAATTAAGAACCTCAATAAATGTATATATGTTTCTCGCATTGGTATAAAAGAACGATACCTATAGCCACCAAATTTGGATAACGCAATCTTCTACCGAATGGGGTCATCAGGAAGCCCAAATTTGGAATTTGAAGTTTGTTTTATTACCGATTTCATATTTTGTAACACTTTAACTTAATTTTTGATGAAAGAACGATTTCAAAGCGAGCAGTGACAACACTGTAAGGAAACAAAAACAGTTTTAGCTCCAGCGCGCGAGACCGTGTATCGCAAATTATAAAGCTTTGCTCATTTTAAAATTATTTTGCGATTTTGCTGATGAATGAATTTTATGGTTTAAGTGCAAAGAACATGATATTTAATAAATAAAGGTAGCACACAAAACGTTAAAGAAAAGCTCCTTTGAGCCGTAGTCTAAAATCTGAAAGCTTCCACACTTTTTTTTTTTTAGATTTTTTTAAGAAGCTATGTAATTAAAGTAAACAGCAAAAGCATTTCAATAAATCTGCAAAAATAAGTTAGGTTCATTTTCAGACTGAGCATTCTAAAAACTAAGAATTCAATGCAAATTTTTAAAAGCCTCTTCTCAAACAAATTTAGAAGACTTGTGTAATCAATAAATTTCCGACTATTAATCACTGAACAGAAGTGTTGAGGTTTGGGGCAAGGCGATGTTCAGGCCACAAGGAATAAAGTATTAAGACCTGAGATACAGGAACAGTGTCATACTCCAATAAACCTAATATTACATCAAGAGTAGTAGTGACTTTTAATGATATTTAAACAATTTTAAACATGTAACTTTCACGTAATATTAAGGAAACTACAGTATTTCGAAAGTGCAACTTTATAATACGTTTACAGTAAGCAATGGTTAATTGCGACACTGTCTAAATTTAAATTGGAACACTAAAAAAAAATGCTTAGTTAATATGGAATATACAATTTTGTAGTTATTATAATATGGAATTTATAATAACTACAATCACTCTTACAATTATCAATTGACTCTTGAAAACATATTGTTGCGAATGTACCGGTTCGTCTGATGATAGTGTCGAAAACGGCCTGTAAAGAAAAGCTGTAAAACACATTAATAAACAGACGATTCTGTTTTCATTAGATGACGCGTGATAAAATGTTTATTACTTTATTTTTTTGTTAGTAGTTCTTGGCAACGAGAACATATAAAACAGTTGAACTGACAAGATGCAAGATGTTGGAAGTAATTTCGATTTACTCTCTTTCTGTACATCTTAACGTTGAAATATTCGAAATTAAAAGTTTTTTCTTTCTTGAGATGTACATTTCATAGATCTCCGAAATTATCTTTAGGCAAGCTCACCCGAGCACGATTTTTAGAAGAAAGAAAGGTAGGTGAAACCTTTTTCCTTACTTTTAGAACTTAGAAATTGAAAACTAAGAAGTTAACATTCTTAAAGTTTTACTAAAGATAGTTTAATCAAATTTATTTAATCAAAAGAAACACTTCAGAATTCTGGAATTTTCTGCAGAAATTCTCGTACAGGTAAATCAAACTACTAAGAACGTTAAACATAACGCAATGCAAAGCGCATCTAAAGAGAAAGTTTGTAGAGACATTAGGTTATTACGAAGCAGGAGATATGAAAAATGAGCAACGCCTGCGCCGGGAACCGAACCACGAACCTCTCGGTTACGCGTCGAGCGTGCAGACCACTACATCACGAAGGCATGCGAAGAAGGCGGGAGAAATACCTTATATACTCCCCCTTTTAAAGGGCGACTGGGGTTTTGGGGACTCAATCGCCAAACCGTGGTGGTGGAGAATCATCATCCACCACCTTTTTTGTTCGGGAGCCAGTTGTAGAGACATTAGACTATTTTAAAGCAGGAGAAGTGAAAAATGAGCAACGCCTTTGCAGAGAATCGAAACACGGACCTCACAGTTACGCATCGAGCATGCAGACCACTACACCACGAAGGCATGCGAAGAAGGCGGGAGAAATACCTTATAAGCTAACTCGGATTATCTCAGTTCACGCGGAACTGGCAATTCGCAACAACAATAACTAAGCAACTGAGAGCAGATACTTTCTCTCTGTGGCCTTATATAGTTTTCACGCGCTCGCCGAGATGTTTCTAGTACATTCTGCTTCCTGAAACTACGGGAAAGCAATATGGCGGACTAATTACTGTTGCAGCTAATAAAGTTGTTTACTTCTACGCCTCTCGAATTAATTTGCCCTTTTTTCGTTCACCTGCACTGGCAATAGGCTTTGGATTCGTCTTCAATAGAATCCGTCGCTAGAATGTAGCTGACCTTGTAAAGACATTAAATATTTCTTGAAAGCAGGAGAGATGAAAAATGGGCAGTGCCCTTGCCGGGACTCTAACCACACACCTCTCGAATACGCGCCGAGTGTGCTGACCACTACACCACGAAGGCATGCTACGAAGGCGGGAGAAATACTTTATAACCTACAATTGTTCTAATTCTTATTTTAAAACTTAAGGATGTCATTTGATTATTATTATATGTTTACGTAAGAATATTAATGTTATTTCGAATCGAAACTACTCTTTCCATTTCGGCTCCATTCTAATATTGGAACGTAAACAATAATCATTAATTACATTTATTCAATTTCAATACATATTACGGTGATACAGGAACCAGACGAAAATGCTGCCGAATGATCGCGTAATTTGGCTGCAAAATAAGTCTCCAAAACCGTTGTCAGCTTGCTTTGCGATATATTACCAAATTACAGAGATACCCACTTACTCAATGTTAATGCACTTGCCCCTGTATTCTTACTTTTCCGGCATAGTCTCGCTTTAGAATTTTCATGTTACAAAAGAAATACAACAATTTTACCTATAATAATATTAAAACTACCTATCTAAGTACAAAATTCGTAACAATATATTAAATATAAAATGGTAATTCAAAGGATTACGTAAATGCAGAATTATTGTTTCAATGAATTTTTATTTGATGTATTAAATTCTCAGCTATTTTTCATAAATGAGCATAGATGTTCGCACATTTGTAATTACACCAAATCAAATTTAGGAATGATAAAAACTGATAACCTTTATCCAAAGAATTTCAATAAATTTATTAATTCTGTTATTTAAATTGTAACATATTATGAAACCAGTAATAAAACCAGTAAAAAAACCAGTAACCAGGATGTTAGCCAGTAATAAAAATCATGAACTTGCAAAGAATTAGTGTAAAAAATTATTATATTGTATTATACTGTTACAAGATACATAATGAAAATGTTATCTATCTTGTTACAAATTTCAGAACTGATAAATAGTTTCAGAACAAAAAGTTAAAATTTTTTTTGAAGGAATGGAAACCTACAAAAAAATTTATAAAGCTTTATATTCTAAATGAAGGGGATAAATTTCTCTATATATCAAATATATGATTTACAGCATTTCATTTTTACAAGAAGTTTCTTCTGCTTTAATAGGAACATGCACTAATTTTTTCTTTCATCTGCAATTGTTATGTAAAAAACTTATTAGATGAAGTTTCCTTTTATGCACCTGCATTTTCACAGTAATTTTTGCTTAAAGTGAGTTGGGATTAAACTATTTCATTCTATGCAAAGACATCATTTCCAAGAAAGGTCCTATAAAATTTGATTTTTTAAGACGGTAAATTTATAAAAATCATTTTATCCATTTTTATAGCTTTTTCTAATTTTTTGTCGTTATTTTACATATTTAATAAGACTTTTGTTATAATAATTAATTGGTTAGTTACAAGGTTTTACATTTCCTGAGCAATTTTTTCCCCATTTTACGTTAAAAAATACTTTATTTGCTCAGAAAATATATCCATTTAAACGAAAAAACTGTCATTAAATTACTTTAGCTAAGAAAAACAACTTTATTCTGAACTTATTTAAAATAATTATTATTTGCAACGTACATCATTTTTCGCTTTAAACAGTTTTTCTTTTCTTTTTTTTTCTTTTCTTTTTCTTTTTTTTATTTTATTTATTTATTTATTTATTTTTGATTTTGTTATTTTGAAATGGCAATAACATGTTGCCTTTCACCATCTTTCCATTCTTAAATTTTTATTTCGGTTAAGAATGAACTTCAGAATTGCTCCCTTGCCATCAGTTTGAGCCATTTCAATAATTTTCATATCACATTTAAATGCAACATGCTTTCGTAATCAGATGTACTCTTAATTGCTTGCTTACTGCATTTTATGCATTTCAAGGATTCTAAATCACAGAAGATCTAACATATTGAAGAAAATTTATTCGAAACACGATTTTGCAATTCGAAATTTTTAGCAATCTGAATCATTGCTATCACAGGCCTATCTCTATATAGCGATTTCTGACTACGGAATCTTGTTAATTGCTATTATTTAGCTTCCTGTTAATCAATAAATTAATTAATAAATTAATAGCGATTCCTGACTACGGAATCTTGTTAATTACTATTATTTATTTTTCTGTTAATCACTAAATTAATCAGCAATAGTGCATTAATTTTTCTATATTAATCTGAAAACTACTCTTGATTAATTTTTAACCTCTTTAAAACTTTTTATAAAGATTTCTGCTGGTATGCAAATTGCAGTTGATTAATCTTCGAATTTATATATAAACTGTCAAAGATTGGCTTTTTATTTATTAGTCCAAAGGGGCTTTGTCCCTGAAGGCCGTTTGACTTCGATTAGCGATTTTGGGTCGAACCATTCTGAATGTTCGTTCCACTTTTCAAATTGTTGCCATCAAATATTATTGCCCTGTATTATATTTGAAGAAATTAAATAATGAAGGATCTGAATAAATGTATGTATGTTTCTCGCATCGTGATAAAACAACGGTACCTAGAGCCATCAAATTTTGAATGGCATAATCCTACTACAAATATGGGCATGTAGAAGCCCAAATTTGAAACTCGAAATTTGTTTTCTTATCGATTTCATATTTTGTAAAACTTTAACGAATGTTTGATTAACAAACTCAAGGATTTCAAATCGAGCAATGGCAACGTTGTAGAGAAAGAACATTTTTATCTTCAGCGCCTTAGACTGTGTATCAGAAATTCTAAAGATATGCTCAATTTAAAATTATTTTGCGAAATGAACTAAATTTTATGGTTTAAGGGTAAAGAACATGATATTTAATAAATAAAGGTAACACACAAAATGTTAGAAAAACGCCCCTTTGGACGTAATTTAAAATCTGAAACCTTTCGGATTTCCTTTCTCTCTCTCTCTCTCTCTTTTTTTTTTTTTTTTTTTTTTTTTTTTTTACGAATATTTCTTAGTTTTCACCCTATTATAAAAAACTAGCTGCAGCACCCAGTTTCGCTTCGCTCAAACTTTACACAGAGTAAGGAGACTTTATTTAGGGCAGTGGTGGCGAATCTTTTTGGGGTCGCGTGCCATTCCGTTTAAGATAGTAAATTAGAATTATTCATAAGTGACCTCAAAATCCTTAGATCTGAAAACTGGAATCCATCTAACAATGAAAGTATTAAAACTCACCTGCAGTCGTCAATAAATTTGAATTCGTTTAGCAAACATTAGCTGCTTCAACTTTAGCGTATTCTTTGCCATGTAACAAGTAATATGATTGGCCCAAACAATTGAAAAGTCATAAATTGGATCAATAAATATGTATACCATTTCTATAGCGATACATAAAAATCTTATATCTAGACTTAGGCCCTAGCCTGTGGCATTATGCGATAAGTGAGTAACTGAAACGTTCAAGAACACACTGAAAAGAACAGACAATTTAAATTACATATTATCATTTTATTGTGATTATTGACTAAGGAAGTAATATTTTAGTCCCGTGCCTGCTGATGAGGCTCTGCGTGTCGACTGTGGCACGTGTGCCATTGGTTCGTCATCACTGATTTAGGGGAATGGGGCTTCTTGATATGAAATCCCGTTTTTTGAAATATTCGTTTAAAACTCACTGAATGCTACTTTAAAGGCTAATTAAATTTTGCTTTAAAAGTTCTATACTCTCCTAGAAAGCTCTAAACTTTGCTGAAGAGGTAACCAATACGGCGTCATATAATCATCAAAATATACAAATACAGAAATATCAATTTATAGCAATGAAAATTTAAAATCGTTGTGTCTTGCAAAAAATTCAATAATTAGATGTCTTTGTCATGTTGAAGGAAACATGCACAGCTACTGAATTTTATAAATGTATCACTAGCATAGTGTTATCGGACTCGCACAAATGCATATTTTGCCCGAATCTACTAAATCCCTCCTAAACGTAAAATATTATTTTACTATTTCATTTGTTACCTAAGTTTATAATTTGATTTACAGGAAGGAATATTTTATGCACTAAAAGACAGGACTAGACGTAATACGATGTGAATTCGTTCTCGATAGTTTTCTGCAAAATTGTGGCTGCAAATTCCTGTAAGTAGGTAGATCCCACCCCCCAAAAAAAGGTTATAAGCATCATCATTTGAAAAGTAATTGTTGTCGACGGAGTGTGGGCAGAGGGCACTAGTTGTCTAGCAGCAGTTGTGCGACTAGATACAGTAAATTCGCAGACGCGTTAGGGCGACTGAAATGGCAAGATGTTTAGAAAATTGGTCTCGCTTGGAGGTGCAGGCTGGGATTCGTTGACCTGATCAAGTACCTGGAGCGTTACTGCCGATCGTTATTGTGCCGCTTAGACAAAGTTACGTGAAGCTTGGCATGTTGAGTGAAGGTGACATCCTCCTGCATGGCAATGTCTGGCCCCATACTACTCGCCAAATTTAAGAATTGCTGCAAAATTGGGAAGTCTAGTCACCCCCATATAGCCCAAATTTAGCCTTCAATGACTGTTTCCGAAATTGAAGGAACATTTATCTGGAATGAGATTCTCTTCAGATGTGAAAACAACGACTGAGAACTGTCTCAGTGGGCAAGGGCGTGACTCTTACCAAGCCGGGTTAAACAAGTCGTTATTGCGTTCAGATAAATGCCTAAATAAATTTGGTGAGCATGTGAACAAATGATAAGCAAGTATGCCTCTTTATTCCGTTTTTTTATTAGTCCAAAGGGATTTAGTCCCGAAGGACTATTACTTTCGTTTGGGCGTTTTGCGTTGAATCATTAAAACGTTGAATCACTTTTCAAATTGTTGCCACTAAATGTTATCGCTCTGCATTAAATTTTAAAAAATGAAAAATCTGCATAAATGTATGCATGTTTTTTTTGTTTTTTTTTTTTTGACGTAGCTTTCTCTTCAAAAATCGTCTGCGTGCGTTGCACGGGAAAATAAAAAGGAATTTTAATTACAGTTCTAAATAAATAGCCAAATAAATGTGAAATTCGTAACAATATTCTCTAAAACTTTAACGAATTTTTCATTAACAAACTCAAAGATTTCAAAGCCAGCAATACCAACGTTGTACAGAAAAACATTTTTATCTCCAGCGCGTGAGAGCGTGTACCGAAATTTCTAAAGATATGCTCAATTTAAAATTATTTTGCGATATTGTTGTTGAACTGAATTTTATGGTTTAAATGCGAAGAACATGGTATTTAACAAATAAAGGTAACACACAAAATGTTAAATAAACGTCCCTTTGGACGTAATTTAAAACCTGAAACATTTCAGATTTTTTTTTTTCTGTCTAATGTTAATAACCATTTTTTTCATTACCCTTGTAACTTTTACTTTGGATCCAGCGTTGTAGTATCCCTAAATCGGTGAATAATACAAGACCTGCTTTCTCTCATATATATATGAAAGAAAGCGTTATGATATTTCAGCCCAGTTTTTAAAAAAGTAAAACTCAATGAAAAAGCATTATACTTCTACTAAATAGCATCATATACAATTTCAAAGATGATAGACCAGTAAAAATCAATCTTTCCATCAAAGCATCTCAAAAACAATGGAACAACTTTTCAAATACCGCACTCGTATTTAAGCTGTAGAGACATTAGGATTTTTGATGCTGAGAGGCATGAAAATTGAGCAATGTCCTCGCCAGGACTCGAACCTCGGAACTCTCGAATACGCGCCGCGTGTGCTGACCATTACACCACGAAGGCATGCGAAGAAAGCGGAAGAAATACTTTAAATACTCCCCCTTTTAAAGGAAGGCTGGGGATTAGGAGACCCAATAGCCAAATCCTGGTGGTTTTTAGTTAGGGCGCCACTGTAGAGTCTATTCGGTTATTTTTAAGCAGAAATCATAAAAAATTAGCAATGCCCTCGCCGGGACTCGAACATCGGACCTCGCCGAATGTGCTGGCCATTATACCACGAAGGTAGAAAAAATACCTTATAATGCTTGTGGTCATATTGCTATGACAAAACAGTACTCAACATAGCTAGGTGCTGTATTTCGTAATGTTACCATCCATTCTTACTTGGCGTATGTCTTATAAAACACAAGCGATTTACTTCTGTAATGCTCAGGATTACAGGAGATTGTTGTACTCAGGAGTACAGGGGGATTACTGTAAATCACGGATAGCTGGAGCCAAAAATATGAGGATTACGGTTGTACACGTCCAAGGGAATGTTTGTTATCTGTAAAGATAGTTTATATTTAAAATCAGCTGTCGTATCAACCTTTTGAGACATTTTTCAACGACATCCCTTAAATCTAATATACCTTTATCACAAACATTATACCTTAATCGCAAGCATATCACAATATTAAGGATAGATGATGCCTCAAATAACAGAAGAATTCGGCATCCCAAACTTAGGCTCAGTATTTATTAGTAGAAAGCCGAAGTGCTGCAGTATTTACATAAAAGATTAGATAAATGTGCATACATAAAAGAAGAAAGAGTTAAGCACTCATTGTTACTTATATTTAGTGATACCATCAACTACAATCACACCATAGTAAACGCACCTAGAACTGGAACTCTGAAAGGATAACAAGATTTGGGTTAGAAGTCGCGACTAAGTGACAGCAAGTCTATTTGCTGTCCCTTTACTATGCATTATACCAAAGTGGACCCAAGTAGAAGTTATGCGCAGTAAATATAATATGCTTGCAATACATTTTGAAATCAACTGCAATAAATGGGACAGTAACAAACGCACAAATTTATTACTGTCCTTTTCATAATGTGCAATCACGATCAGAAGCAAAGTTTCATGAAATAACAACACACTTAATTTTTATGTATATTAAATAGTTTATCAGTTTTTCGAATTTTATTATATTTTTCTTTTATGCAGTTCTTAATGCACAAGATTTTTGAGGTAAAGTCATGTCTAAATTCTAAGCCTTTTTACTTCCTTGTACGAAGTAAATAGGAAGTATTGTAATGATGAAAAATTTCGGGTGTCATATTTCAACGAAAATATCCACATTGGCCGCTATCGAATGCAATTTAACGATGTTTTTGAGTGACATCTATATGTAAGATCAGAATAAAGGACTCTTTTTTCCCCAAAAAAATTACAAAACTGATTTAAAAGGAATTCTGAAGAGATTTTTTCGTGGCGTCTGTGCGTTCGTACGTACGTATGTATGTATCTCACACAACTCAAAAACGAGTAGCTTCAGGACGTTGAAATTTTGTATATAGGACTGCTATAACATACAGATGTCCACCTCCTATTTTGGTTTCAATCGGCCGCACTAAAATTTTATAAATACACTCCCTTCCTAAAGTTAAGCACGGAAAGCAAAATGCTAATTTCCGGAAGCCAATTATAATTGAAGAGGACGCAATTCGCTGCAGAGGTAGGTGGAAGTATGCAAATATGTTCGATAACAGCCAATCGCGCTTTCATGTCAAGAAATATGCAAAAAAGGCAGTCTGATAAGAAGCCAGCTTTATGAAGGGTTACAGAAGTTGATTGTAAGTGCTGATAGAAGGTGTTTAAAACTTTCGTACAATTTTTTTTCAAGACATACGTGTTTCTATGACTTCCATAAGACGAATGGAAGGTTCTGAACGCTGGCGTGCTGTGGGGCGCATAGAAGCAGGACACTCGATCACAGATGTTGCTCTTTTCTTCGGCGTTCATCATTCTGTAATTTCACGTTTATGAAAACAATTCCAAACCACACAGACAGTTGTCCGAAGGTTCGTAGCCGGTCGCCCAAGGGTTACAACCCCCGCGGAAGATCGATATATTACTATTGTAGCCAAGCGGAATCGCAGAGCGACCTCCATGCGTGTGACATGTATGGTTACAGCGTCTGTTGGTAAGGCGATATCGGCAGCTACTGCACCCCGAAGATTACGTATGAGTGGACTGTACGCCCTGTTACCTCGAGTTTGTGTTCCTCTATCCGTCCAATCAAGAGGGGCACGATTACAGTGGTGCCGGGAGCATGTCGATTGGAATGTGTCTGACTGGGGCATGTCATGTTTACTGATGAGTCAAGATTTGCTCTGGAGCCAGATAACAAGTGTATAAGGATATGGAGTGCACAACGAACACGCAATCAGTCCCAAAACATCACCGAACATCACGCATTCCGAGGCGGAAGCATTATGGTGTGGACAGGGATTTCATTAGGAAATCGCACCGACCTGCACATCTTTAAACGGGGTTCTTTGACGGCTGTCCGGTATCCAGATGAAGTCCTAGAACCCATTGTGAGATTGTACGCTGCAGAAGTTGGCCCTAATTTTGTTTTAATGGACGATAACGCACGTCCCTATAGAGCTGACATCGTCGATGATACCTGGAGAGTGAAGGGATTGCGCGTATGGCGTGCCCAGCATATTAACTTTAATCCTTGAAAATCTGTGGGATGCTCTCGGCCGTGCTGTATCTTCACGTTTCCCGCCTCCAGCCACTCTTATTGAGCTGGAAACTGCTTTTCAAGAAGAATGGCAATTGCTTAATTCTGCAGTGGTTGACCACCTAATTGAAAGCATGGTCACAAGGTGTAAATTTTATACACAAATGAAGGGGGATCACATACCCTATTAATGTGCTTTTTTTTCTTTTTATGCTTTCACTTTATACATAATTCTGTTTAAGTCTCCAGTATGTCATTATCTGATAACTTACAAAAATTTAATATTGTTTTCATTTCTGTATATAATTATTGATTTTGTTTTATGGATAAATATACATGCCACTTTCCTGCCGAATTTTGTGTCAATCAATGCAGTATTTGTTGATTTTTTTGCATTTTACATCTTCGTGCTTAACTTTTGGAAGTGAGTGTATACGCATATATATATCCACTCTGTTACTCGGCTCAGTGAGCTCTGCTTTTTCATTCTTATATGTTGGTAAGTTGTGCACTTTTTTCTTTGAAAATGATTTAATGCTGTTGTTCTTATCTTCCGACTAAGGCTTTTACGCCTTTAGTAAATCTGCATGCAATATTTGTAGAATTTTCCACAATTTAAAAATTGTTTAAGTGCGGCTAAGACTAATTTTTTATAGCAGTCATATTTGCGTATATTTGAAACTTAGCGGAATAATGGATTTGTTGCCGATCTACAGAAACCAAGCTTCGCAACAACAAAGATAACGTCTTCTTTTATTATTTCGAATTAAATCATGCTTAATCCATTATGGAATTTATCCGAGGAAATAAGTGTTAAGCATTTACTTCGTAATTTTTAATATAGATATTTTGAGTTTTTATGTATTTTTGCATTGTCGCGAAGTGAGAACTGAATTAATTAAACGACAAATACTGAATCCTCTGTGGAAAACTGTTTCTTTTTTTGTTTGTTTAATTTCCTTTAGACATTATTTTAGATTTAATGTAGTATTTAAATAGAACATGTGAGAACGATTAGATAATTCTCCAGATAATATACATAATTTTGGGGCATTTTAAGATCTAAAAGGAATGAGATATAACGCTGTTACGTGAATCTAGCGCCGGAGTGTCCTTTGGTAAACAAATATAGTGAATTTTAAAGGGTGCATTTATTCTATTGTGGTTCATGTGCTATCGACGAAGTAGATTGAATTCAATCCAATAAGTGTAAATGAAATGCAGGAAAGAATGTGTATAATTTAATATTCCGTAAAAGGAATTCATGTGGTGTACACATCAGATACTTTTTTTCAATGTTTCGCGCAATGTCATATAATATACATTATCTATGTTCGTTTAAGTTTTCCCGAATTCTCTTATAAATAGCCGCTAACAATTTGATATCAACATTTTCAGAATGAATAATTAAGAACAGCTCAGTGCGTGTAGGTACTATGAAGCACATTACAAATATTTATACCTATGTTTCCGTCAGAAATCTAGCCTTGCTCTTTTCTTCCATCTCAACAACGTAATAATAAAACCTTTGATTTACGTTCATTACTTTGCTCACAACAAGCACATTTTTGTCAATGTCAACGAAGGAGTAATACATTTATCCGTTCAGTTGTATTGCATTTTCTGCTTAAATTCCAGTCTTATCAAGGAAACTTTGTATCTCTGTTGCAATGTTACAGTTTCAAATGAATTACGATTTCTTTCACGGTACGTCACTATTGTCAGTGACTCGTAAGAAAAATGACATTAACATACAATACCTTTTCAGAGATTCTGGCAGCACTTAACATCTTTTGAACGCAATTTTTTTTGTACTTAATTTAAGCATCTAAAATCTCACGTTATACCACTGTTTGTACAAAGACTTAATGATTAAATATAGACTAAATGATTCTTTTCTTAACCTGATATTTAAGCCTTTAAAAATAAAAGTAAAATACGATTAGAAATTTCAAGTTTATAGCATAATATAAAATGTATAAATACAACACTGTGCTAGGATGTAATTTCAACACGCATTTAAAATAAAATAGAATTCAATGAATATTTAAGTAAAATAGTAGAGTCATTAGGATATTTTTTTGAAAACAGGGAAGATGAAAAATGAGCAATGCCTTCGCCGGGACTCGAATCACAGACCTCTCGAATATGCGCCGAGCATGCTGACCACAACACCACGAAGGCATGCTAGGAAGGCGGGAGAAATACCTTGTAAAGTAACGTATCAATATAATAAATATTGATGACATAGCTAAATATATTATTTAACGTGGGAATAATATTAACAAATTACAAAGATTGAATGTTTTACAGTTACAGTTAAAGTAATTTGTCATACACTTTTTATTTTATAAATTTCGGTTAAAAAAGGGAATGCATCGCAGCTAGTAACTTACATTTAGCATTCAGAAATGACGTCCTTCACATAATTTCAGTTTTTTCCCAAGATTAAGGAGCTGTACTGGTCATTCACCAATTTGACTTCTAGATTTTAATTTAATAAAATAGTTCTAGAAATTTTAAATTACTAAGCACTGTACTTCTGCGGATATACCCGATGCCAGTTAAGTTAGATTGACAATAATGCATCTAACAACAGAGAGAATGATACCGCTGTAATCCTTCTCTAATAACGATGTAAAAAATACGATTCATAGTCATACATTTTTCAATCTCATTCGATGTGCACCCCGCATAAAAAATTTCGATATAAAAATAAGCTAATTCTCTCTCATTATATCAGCACCAATGGCAAGCAGTTTTTAATGATTTCAGTCATTTTAATCAAATGGTAGTAAAAGCTCAAGTTCCATGCAGTATTTCACCTATAATCAAGTTTAGTCGATTAAATATGGCAAAAAAATTGATCATAATTGATCAGAAATCAATAACGCCAGCAAACAAACAAACACACAAACAGGCATTCTTATTTATATGTATAGATGTTGTAAAACTTACAAATTTTTGATTAACAAACTACAATTTGAAAGCGAGCAGTAGCAACATTTTTTGAAATAAAGCATTTTTATTTTCAACTCGCGACACTGTTGCCACTTGGAAAAATGAGTACGAAAATGAGCGCTTTCAGAGTTTTTAATTAATATTTCGGCTGATTAAAGTCGTACGAAGATGGGAGTAGTCGAAATGGCTTCCCACGAATTTTTGGAATCGGAAATAATGTATTTAATGTTTGACAATGCTATTTTCCTTTCGCTGTAAAACTTAGAAAATTTTAATAACAAATTCTACAATTTCAAAGTGAGCAGTGGCAACAACTTTCGAAATGAGCTTGCGAGACTGTTGCTACTCGGGAAAATGAGGGCAAAAAGTATCGTTTTTTCCAGTTTTTAATTAATATCTCTGATTTTAGCTATTTTTAGGGGCAGGGGAAGTGGACTACGACCTTTTCCAGGATCCAAAAAAGTATTGTAGAAAGTTTGGTGACGATAGCTCTAGTAGCGACTGAGTTATTAGAGGACAAACCAACAGACTTTTTTCTTTATAGACTAGCGGAAGTATCCGATGCCAGTTAAGTTAGACTGAAAGTAATGCATCTAAGAACAGAGAGAATGATACCGCTGTAATCCTTCTCTAACAACGATGCAAAAAATACGATTCATTAGTCAATTAGTCATACATTTTTCAGACTGATGCGATACCTAGACCACATAAAAATTTCGATAGAAAAATAAACTAATTCTCTCTCATCAGCAACAACGGCACGCCGTTTTTAAAATGATTTTCATCTTTCTAAACAATTAAACAGACTTTCTTCTTTATATATATATAGATAGATAAAATCGAAGGAGAAGAATCAGAATATGTTCTAACAAACACAATTGTAATTCAAAATGATAGAAAAAGATGTAATGTAAATTTACAAACTAGGCAAAACAACAACAAATTTATTTTACTTCTGAAGTTTATTGTTCTCGAAATGGGTATAATTTTATTGAAAATCTATGCAAAAACAAGACTACTGATTTTTGCAATTATAAACATTGTAAAATATATAATGCAAAAAATGAGAAGAAATAAATCTTGAGATGTAGAGGGAAGAGACAAAAAAGATGAAACATGGACGGAAATCAGCAAAATGTCTTCACAGGTAATTTAAAACACTAAAAACTGCATGAAAGTGTCCATTTAGGTATGGGATTATAAAACAGATTTTTTTTAAATAGTTAATAGTAATATTTAATAAAGATAATTAAGAGGCAATAAATAAATATAAAAATTTACGAATAATAAAAATTGCAATCTGAATCCTACAGGTGTCTACCAACTCAAAACGTTTACCATTAAAATTTCAAATTGTCAAAAATCATATCGTCGGTTTTTAACGAAAATTTCTCGCCATCACAAATATTTTCTGCGCAAACAGTTTGATTTGGCGTGTTTAATCATATTTTGTCAAAAGATTTTTGGCATTTGGGAGAAGGAGACTTGCTTTAGAACACTATATTGTGAAATTTGTAAAAAAATATCGCTATCATTAAATACAAGGTTCTGAAATAGAACTATCATGCATTAGGACATTTATTTATTATTTTATTTATTTATTAGAACCATTCCTTATTTCCACTTCTCCAGCAAAACGTCAACTACAGAATGTCATCAAATCATGTGTCCAGCTTTAGGTACTCATTGTATCATTGGACATTGTGAAGGTTTGGCACCAAAAGTTTAAAAACAAGGACTATGACATTCAAGAAGCAGATTGCTCTTATAGGCTTACTGATTTTGACGAGGTCCGCCTGCGAGAACATGTGGAAGAAGATCAGTATGCAACCACTCGAGAGCTTGTTAAGGAGTTAGACGTTAGTGCCATGTCCGTTAGTCGTGCTATGTATCCCATAAACTTGACTTACAAGCTCAATCGCTGGGTGCGCATGAGCTGACTCAAGCAGATAAGGACAGAGGTGCTCAAGGTTGTAGTAATCTGCTCGAATATCAACGCAAGGATAAGATTCTGGACCGAATCGTATCTTGTAATGAAAAGTGAATTTACTTCAACGACACAGGCAGAAAAGGAACTTGGTCTGCGCCCGATGAGCCCGTCGGCAGCTTCGCAAATCGTAATTTGACTAACAAAAAGATCATGCTTCGTATCTGTTGGGATTGCCGTGGTATTATCCACAAAGAGTATATGCGAAAAGGTAAAACCCTCGACAGTAAGATGTTGGCAAAAAATCACACATTTGGGTAGTGATTACCCGCACTATGTTTTTTGTTTTTTTTTTGTTCTAACTTTATTAAGACTATTTCCAATTTTATTTCTTGGATGTCACAACCAGATGTTAAAAAGGAACTGCAATCTGATCTTGGAATGTAGTTTTCACTTTAACACCCAGAACAGTTTTAAAAAAAGCAGTTATGACAGGATTACTTGTTCAAGGATTAATGTTCCAGAAATAAAAGATAAAAAAGAAAAGAATCTTATATTTATAATGATCTGTTCAAAATGGCGAAGCCAAATGTCAGAGGTAAAATTGTTATGATATAAATTAAAGCCTTGTGGAGAATTTTGCGCTTGTTTAATAAAGAAAAGATTTATTTATTTAAGATTGCATTTATATCTGTGGGTTGCTTGCTTGTACACTAAACTTTAAACAAATATTCTAGCTTTAATACCTTCTGGTCTGACTGGACTCAAAATTCACGAAATGAAAACAGTAAACATCTGCATGGTCTGCGTCAAGGTGTTTAAAAAATTTGCCATCTGTAAACTTCAAACAGTAGCCTAACACCTCAAAAAAGATTTTACCATTAAAAACGATATAGTAATAAAATCTGCGTTAATAAAATATTGCGAAATATTTCCTTTTTATTATACCGTAGCTTCAGGGAACTGTTTAGGCTTTCTTGTGTGCCTTTGTTCTCATGATTACACTGGTAAATTTTGCATCAATGACCATATTGCCCTTGATTTTATCGTGCTTTGATTTAATTCGTGGTTCCGGTCATAACTGGGAAATAACTTAACCTAGATTACTTATATCGGTTAAGTCGAACTGTACATTAAAATACTATGAAGCGAAGACAGCCCAGATGGTACAGTGGTTAGGGGAGCCTATTGTGGTACCGAAGGGCCCGGAAAGAAGGCATGGATGTTTGTAAATGTATAGTGTCTTGCGGTATGGGAGCACTCTAAGTATGCGAGGAGCCGAAAGACCTCTTGAGAGGTTGCTGGTAAGGGAAAAGGGCTGGGACCTGTCCTCCGGAGTGCTGTCCATAAAAATTGGAGGGGGACGGAACTGAGGCAAGTCCTACTGTCACCTGTAGGTTGATCAAGGCTCTTGCCAACGACAGGCTCAATCTTGCACTCCTTGCCACGATAAATTTCGTGGACTTCTTTTGATGTTATTGTCAGATAAGTGAAATAAGTCACAACAACTTACTGTAAAGCAAAAACACACTGTAAGCTTGTTGAAATATGGTCCAATAAATGAAAAAAGTCATCTCAATATTTCAATTCTCATTAAGTTAGGTAAGAGTAATTTTATAGATAATTCTTAATAAGAATTTTAAACAAGGATTATATCGTTATATGCTTAAATAAATAAAATATACACTGCTCGACACTGAAAATGCAACACCAAGAAGGAGTGGTCAGAAATTTATGCAAATTTTAAAGTAGACGCACGTCACTGAGTTATGCGAATGATGTGAAATGCGCAGCCCTCCGACGCACAAGAAGTAAGATATAAAGGAAGGAACGTGCAGAATGGGCAATATTCGTGTCGTTATTTCCTGCAGACGAAATATAGAAGAAAGTTGGTTTTTGTCCCGGAGTATACCTGTAATAGGAGAGTATGCCAGGCCGCCGTCAACGAAGGCACTTCCAGAAGATAGACGATTTTACGAGGGGTATGGTGATCGGACTGAGAAGGGCGGGTTGGTTCTTACGTCAGATCGCAGCTGATACCCACATGGATGCAAGCACGGTGCATCGTCTATGACGAACATGGTCTGAACAAGGGAATGTGAGGAGAAGGAGGGGTGCAGTTGCAGCCAGAGTGACGTCAGCACGCTGGATCGACGCAACCGCCGACAAGCTGTGGCGCTCTCGCATGTCACTTGCACCGCAATTCTGCAGCATGTGCAAGATACCCTGGATGTTCTCGTGTCGACGAGAACCATTTCCCGTCGATTGGTTGAACGTGGCTTAAACTCTCGGCGTCCGTTATGAAGACTGCCATTGACCCCACAGCATAGACGCCAACCTTTAGAATGGTGCCGGACTGGAGCGATGTGGATAACAGAATGGCGAAACGTCGTGTTCTCAGATGAGCCCGCTTCTGTTTATGCAGTGATAGTCGCCGCATATGTGTGTGGCTCGAAGTGGAGACAGATCTAATCCGGCAGTAACTGTGAAACGCCCCACGGCGCGACAATGTGACATAATAGTTTGGGGCGCTATTGCCTACAATTCCAGGTCACCTCTAGTTCGTATTCAGGGCACTATGACGGCCCAACGATACTTCGATAATGTACTGCGGCCGGTTGCAATCCCCTACCTTCAGGGGCTGCCTAATGCAATTTATCAGCAGGATAACGCCCGACCACACAGTGCTCGCATCTGCCAACATTCTCTGCAAGGTATACAGATGCTTCCCTGGCCACCGTACTCTCCTGACCTGTCACCAATCGAACATGTGTGGGATGTGATTGGACGCCGTTTTCAGACTCTGCCTTTACCTCGTTCAGAAGACGAACTGTGGCAAATGGTTGAAAGGGAATAGAGAGCCATTCCTCAGGACACCATCCGCACTCTTATTGACTCTATGCCTAGACGTGTTTCTTCGTGCATCGCTGTCCGCGGTGCTCCTACATCCAACTGAGCCGTATCAACTGCGGAGATCTTGTCAGCCGCTATGGCTCCAAAATCGACTTTAGGCATCCAGCATACCACCCTGACTGTCCGCAATACCAACGCAGAGTCAGATATGTCAGGGAGCAGACAGAGTATTAGACAACAGCTAGATACCGAAGCAAGCTGTAACCAGGAAGATAACAGAGCAACTAATTTCATGCAGCGGGTGCCATCCTCCACACAGACGTTCAATGATTCACCAGCGGACAACAGTTCACATATTAATGCAGCGAACAAAATAAGGGACACCCCAATCTCATGCCTGCAGATCAACCTCCAGCATTCGCGAGCGGCCACCACGCAGCTAATAGCCTATGCCACGGAAGTAAATGTAGACATCATCCTAATACAGGAACCTTACACGCATAAAGGCAAAGCAGTAGGCTTCCCCCTTCAATGGACTGTATTTCAGTTGGAGGATAAAGACTCACCACCTCGCGCAATTGTAATCTCATGTAATCATGACTGGTCCCCATTGACAGTCAGCCTTCATCGAGATAGTGTCGCTATCTTACTGGACTTGCAGAATATCTCAATAGTCCTCACATCACAATACTCCTCGCCAGCAGAAAGCCTGGACCTCACTCTACAACTCGCACAGAGCCTGCTACAAAAATTCCCGAATACCAACCTGCTCCTTGGCGCCGACCTCAACGCGCACAACACTAGTTGGGGCTACTCCAGCATAGACGCAAGAGGAAGAGTCCTGGAAGACTTCATCGCGGCCAATCACCTCATAGTCCATAATCATACAGACGCACCACCAACTTTCGACCGGCACTACGCCCATGGATGGCCTGATATGACAATTACTACCATTCCACTCGCCAATTCCATTCAGCAATGGCAGGTAGAGGAGCACGAAAGCCTTTCAGACCATAAATATATCACGTTCAAAATTGCCCAGTCTTCATCTACGACCATCATCAAAAGGTTCTACCTACCGCGTAATAAAGTACGCATCTTCACAAGAAGGATTACAACCAAGTTAAGAACCTTGGAGCCCTGCCTTGTACGAGCAAATACCAAAGACGACTTAGAACACCTGACGACAGATTTAATGTCAGCACTTACACAGACATGTGAGGAACTACTACCACTTCGTACAACAAAGAGACTGACAACAATAAACTGGTGGAGCTCAGACCTCCAGATACAAAAGAAAAAGTGTCGAGCCTTGAGAAGACGCCTAAAGACCGAGCGTAGACTTGACCTCCAAACAAATACTCTGCAAATTTTTCAGCGAGAAAGGGCAAAATACAAGAGGCTCATAGTCCAAAGCAAAATACAGTGTTGGAAAAATTACTGCACGGCCACGAAAGATGCATATGGCATCCAGCATAAAATAGCCACGGGGAAACTCTTTAAATCCACACAGTTTCAAGTTATTCAATCTGTCAATCTTACTGATCCAACAACAGCCAACACTCTCCAAGCTATCCTAGACGCAGTTATCTCAAATGACCGCCCAGAGGACGACACGCCACAACAAGCAAGCATCCGTGACAGCAATCCATCTTTAGATACCCCCAACGACCTCAATTTCACCATAAAAGAAATCAAGAATACTCTCAGGCAACTACCGCGAAAGAAAGCCCCAGGCCCGGATGGTCTGAATTATACTATCATTATTACAGCGATAAACTCCTCCCTACAGTTCTTCGAGAAATATTTCAACCAGTTACTTCGTACAGGAACTTTTCCTCGCCCTTTCAAAATTGGACAAATTGTCCTCTTTATGAAGAAGAACAGAAACCCGCAGGACCCTTCAGCCTATAGGCCGATCTGCCTCCTCTCGTCACTGGGCAAGATTTATGAAAAACTCTTGATCAATAGGTTACGCTTCCATCTCACCCAACAGGATTTGCTGCACCCAAGACAATATGGCTTTCGAGCGGGATCTTCAACTCTGCATGCACTGCACGACCTCCACCAGGCCATAGTCGGCAACAGACACCACGGCTATCACACGGCACTGGTCAGCATCGACCTAAAAAGTGCCTTTGATATGCTGTGGTGGCCCGCGATCAAGGAGGCACTAAGAGGCATTAATTGCCCACGCAACATCTATGATACCATCTGTCACTATCTTTCGGAGCGCACCTTAATTATGCCGCACAATAGTGGAATACTAGAAAGAACGCAAACAAGAGGATGCCCGCAGGGTTCCTGCGCGGGTCCCTTGTTGTGGAATATTACTTTTAACACCGTGCTTGCAGCCAGCTGGCCAGAACACACAAAGCTATTTGCTTATGCCGATGATGTAGCCTTTGTTGTGCGCGGACGAACACGCAACGAGCTGCAACACAACTCCAATGAGATCTGCAACCTTTTCTATAATCTCTGCAATTCCATAAAGCTTACAATAGCCCATAACAAATCCCAAATCATTCTTTTCCCTAAAAAAGGTGGGTCTCTCACCAGGCAACCTCGCATCTGTATAAACAACCAAAGAATTAAAATCGTCAACACCATAAAATATTTGGGCCTCATTCTGGATAATAAACTCAATTGGATAGCTCACGTCTTAGAACTGAAGAAACGCACCGCGCAAATAGCAAATTACCTAAGAACCTTCCAAGGCTGCAACTGGGGACTGCGACCACATCTTCAGAAGATGCTTTACCTGACGGTAATAGAGAAAATCGTTACCTATGGTGCAGCGGTGTGGGCATTTCCCATGCAGGGTAGGAAAGTGCGCCACCTAGCCGCTTTACAACGACCCTTCGCGCTAATGATTACGAAGGCCTACAGAACCACCTCAACAGACGCCATAAACATCATGGCAGGACTTCTTCCGCTCCACTTACGAACGGAAGAGGAAGCGGTTCTCCAGACAGTAAAGTTATTGCGCAAGCAAATATTATATGAAGAACAAGCTTACCTACCAGATAACTACGAAAAAAGAGTCCTCCCTACTGCTTTGCACCCAGCACTAAAAGGTCTTGGTGTAAGACTACTCTCACACACAGCAGAAGAACCATCCACTAAAGTCAAGGTCTTTACCGATGGCTCGAAGATCGAGGACCAAGTGGGCTGCTCTTTCATAGTCACCGCAGATAACAACATCCAGCACACATGGCAAGCACACCTCCACGCGAATAACAGCGTATTTCAAAGTGAGGTTGTAGCTATCAAAAACGCGGTACGCTATCTCATAAATATGAATATACCATCAGGCATCATCCACTCCGACAGCCTTTCCTCGCTCCATGCAATCGCCAATCCAGATCACAGTTCTGAAATCGTCGCCGATATACAACGTAGTCTCAGAGAAAACCCACATAAAGAGATCTATTTTAAATGGATTAAGGCCCACGTTGGCCACACAGGGAATGAAATAGCAGACAAACAGGCCAAAGAGGCTGCCACCAACTCCAAAGGCCAGTTCATCCACCTTCCATGGCCACTCTCATATCTCAAAAGATCTATCAGGTTGCAAGCTCTCTCTAAGTGGCAACAGGAGTGGGACTCCAGCACCACCGGGCGACGTACCGCATACCACATTGCATATGTCGACCCGGAAAGGAACATCGGAAACCCAGCACTAATACGGTATATCAGCGGCCATGGTCCATTCCCAGTTTACTTCGAACGCTTTGGAATTAGTAACACTGACTTATGCGTCTGCGGCTCACAAGGAACGCCGGAACATTATGTGACCACTTGCCAACTCACTGCTGGGCAACACCTGACTTTTCCCCCGACAAACACTCAGGCATATTGTAAGTACCTAATAAAACAAAAACATTTGGTACGAAAAGTCTGCAACATAATGTCAAAACTCTCGGCATTAGGTGTTGATTTATGTCAAAGTGCCTAGTCAAAGCAGCCTAAAAAGACACACACATTGGCATGATTAAAATCAGTCAGGTATATATATATATATATATATAAATTATGTAATGATAATTACGCAAAGATATATGTACCGATAAGTAAAAATGCGTAAATATTTGCAACGTGTAGGTATATATATATGTATGTATGTGTGTGTGTGTGTGTATGTATATATATGTATATGTGTGTATGTGTATATATGTGTATATATATATATATATATGTGTATAACAGGGGTCTGCATAATATGTACAGTTATTAGAAGCTATTATTTATGTATGCAGATTCCAGGTAACTTTGCATTTAGTATTCATATGCACACGTAATTTTTCTCAGGCATATAGGTGTTTATTTATTATGTATTTAAGCGGCATTTGTGAATTTAGGCATTTATATGTCTTATTAGGTCAGTTTGTTGCAAATATATGCAAATATCTATGCATTCAGTCTCCAGGTTACACTGTAATTAGTACTCATGCGCACACGTAACCAGTCTTCAGGTTTTTATGTATGTAGGTATTTATTTATTATGCCTTTAAATGTATTTATGTATTCATGTGTGTATTTATGTGCGTATTTATGTGCTAAATTAGGACGATCTGTATGAATGAACATGTTGCAAAAGTATGTTAACATATATGTATTCAGTCTCAGGTGCAGGTATTTAGGCATTTACTTATGTATTAAGTGGCATTTACGTATTTATGTATCTATGTGTGTATTTATGCGTTTTAATTAGATCGGGTAGTAGGTATGATCATGTCGCAAAAGTACGTTAATATCATTGCAAAAGTATGTTAATATCTATGTACTCGGCCATGTAAGCTATTTATTCGAGTTCAATAAATGCTGGACCCGGACACTTTGGACGGGAGTCCACCACGTTGGCATTTGGTCGGCATGACTGCTGACGGTACGGTCCGGGCGTTGGAATTGGGCGTCCTGTGCGAGGCTCGCTTGTGGCCCCTCAAGCCGGACTCTAGGTAAGGGAGGACGTGGCTCTATACCAATTGACCATCATGGTAGAGGAATGGTGCCCACGCCCTCCGTCACTTATCACTTATCACTTATCCAACTGAGCCAAAACTGCAAATGTACCCTTTATTTTTTTGAGCCCTTCTTTGACCATGTATTTGTTGAACTTTGACTCAATAAATACTGGGCCTTGGCGGTTGGTGTGAGCATGCTTCTGGGGGCATCTTTGGTCTGTTGGACTGCTACCTGGATGGTCTGGTCGCTGGGTTTCGGTGTATGGTGCGAGGCGCCTGTGTGGCCCATCTGGCTCTAGATAGAGGTAGATGTGTTGCATATGCCAATTAACCATTATGGTAAAGGGATGGTGCACACGTTCCCCGTCAACTATCAACTATCCAACTGAGCCGACGCCGTTCTCGCTCTGTATTCTGACTATCATTTTGAAATAAAGATCACTTATTGCTCCTTGCTGTCTCTGTCTTTTTTCCAAATTTCATCACTTCTGACCACTCCTTCTTGGTGTTGCATTTTCAATGTCGAGCAATGTATTTCTATCACCATATAATTCGTTGGTAAGTTTTCCATTTTTTGTGTAAACTGTCGTTTGCATTAGAATAAAATCCAATTTTTTTAAAATTTTATTTAAATAGCTATATTGTTTCGAATGAAAATATTTCATATTTCGATAATTCCTTATTTAAACCATTTCATCTTAAAAAAATGTACCCCCCCAAAAAAAACAGGATTTCCAAAAATCGAAAAGCTTCTTTGAGTTGAGTTTTAATTGTATGTGACAGTAACTGAGGTACCCGCTACTGCATAAGCTTTACGCAGAGAGCAGAGGCTTGGTTTGGGAGTTGAATGTACTTTTTTGAAATCTCGATTTCGAAAAACTTCCAAAAAGCTGTTGAGAGCATATTTTAATTCTGCTCTGACGGTTCTACATTATTCTGGAAAGTTCTTCACTGTTCTAAAGAAGTAACTAACACGGAACGTATTCGAATTCTGTTCTAGAGGTTCTACATTTTTTTAAAACGTTCTACACTCTTCTAAATAGGTAAGTAACACAGAGCTATCTAACGGTTTTAGTAACAACTGATACTTGCTGCTTCGTAATCGGTTATGTTTTCCCACCCCCCGGAAAATTACCAGCCATTTTGGCCGATTTCTTCACTGTTTTCGAAATATTCGCGAAAACATAATAACACTTAAATTCTGCTTTAAATGTTATATACTCTTTTGAAAAGCTCAACGCTCATCTTAAAAATAAACTAACATGGTGTCATCTGACTGTTTTTCGTACGAACTGACAGCGGAATGCAACAACGGCGATGTGAACCTAAAGTGACAGGATTTCAAAATTGAAACGATGTAGAAAAATTAATAATTATTTTTTGTAAGAAAATGAACTTCTTGCTTCGCGTGTATGATTTCCACTGATAGCGGGAACGCAACAATGGCGACGTGAATCTAGATGGGTAATGTGTACGCAAGATGAGTGCCCTGAGTGCAACATTCTAATGTGAACGCCCTGAGTGACGACCCGCGAGGTAGTTTTTCGAATCTGATTTAGATAGGGACTTTACTTTTGTTTTGAAGGTCAACTATACAAAATTTCATCAAGATCGAATAAAACTGTAGATTTCTATGATCAAACAAACACACAAACAAAAAAGGACATTTTAGTACATATATACCATTTTAAGGATTCCAGATAGTGTAATTCCACAGGTGCAGCTAATAATTAATAATAACTGAAATGAATTTGCGTTTATTGCTTTTAAATTGCTCAGTTTGTTAATTAGTAACAAAATAAATTTGAAAGAAAAATTTCAAATCTTACTCGTTGCTGAACGGTAAAAACTAACAAATATTTTAATTTAGGAAATTTCCAGAAATAAAATGCACTTTCAGAAATAATTAAAATAATACATCGCGTCTTAATTGTGTTTCATTCTGATAAGTTTTCAAAGATATAAATTACTCCATATACACAACATCAAGCAACATCAGAGTGCAAATTGATACATGCGCAAGAAGCCGATCTATTACAAATGTCCGATATGCTTAAGCTTATCGTGGTCATTAAAATAATATCTAGCTGGTAAATTTGTATTTCCTGACTCGCATGAATTATGTTCAAAACACATAAATTATCTTAAAAAATGAACAGAAGTTTTAGTGTCAGAATGTCAGTTTAGGAGTATAGAAAACATTGAAAAATTGATGAAATGAACACTGCCGAACAATACCGCCTCCTAGCGAACAATTAAATTAAGACTTCATTTATATGACTTGCTTTTAATAAAATATTAAATAACCTGGCTTAAAAGTTTTATAGTCTTAGGGAATGCAAACGCTAATACAATAATAATTATCTAATTGAAAGAGTTTCTAGTATAAGCGAAAAATACTTGGAAACATATGCAGGGTGTCTCAAAAGATCGTTGCCAAACTTAACATGCTGGTCGATCATACCATGACAAGCAAGACTTACATTGGAACTTGTGCCCGAAAGTGCGAACGGCGACCACTAGAGGGCAACGTTCGCAAGCTTATGGGACAGTGGGAAGTGTGATTATTTCAAGAGAGGACGTTATGGAAGAAGGATGAATCATTTCCTAACTCAGCTCTTTATGGACATTTTTGTGGAACGAGTGTTGCCGGATCTGATGATTAACGTTTCAGCAGGTACACGCCGAAACATCTGGTTTCAGCATGATGGATAGCTCCATAGGACATATCTTGATCGTTCGATTGAAAGAGGCGGACCAGTCGCATGGCCACCGCGATCCCCCGACCTGACATCCCCGGCTTTATGCTTGTGAGGATACAAGAAGTCCATGATGTACGAGATGACCGTAACATCGGACATGGATCTGGTCGCCAGAATCGCGGAAGCAGAGGCACATGTCCATAACACACCTGTTCATTTTGAATAGGTCCGTGAATCCCTGCATCGACGTTGTGAAGCATGCAATTTAACGAATGGAACGAATTTTGAACATCTTCCATGATTTAAGCATGTTCTTTAATAAATGTCATATTAATACCTCTTGCGACATCCTTTCTTTTTTCCCCTCTACGCTTGCGAACTTTGCCCCCCTAGCGGTCGCTGTTCGCATTTTCGGACATAAAATTCCTGTGTAAATCTCGTTTGTCATGGTATGACAGATCAGCATGTAAAGTTTAGACAACGACCTTTTGAGACACCCTGTATAGTTGTAATCTTAAATCAGTCTTTAGCAAAATTAAAATGTTTCATTTTCGCATTTTTATTTCAGGGTATTAATGAATAATATTTTTGTAAACTAGCTGTTTGAGAACATCTTTTTTTTATAGCAAGCATTGATGAAGACCTACTGAATTACTATTTGCTACTACATTTTGGCCTTACTATATCTCTTAAATCATTTTTAACTCAGCTGAAAACGGAGAAAAATCTATCTGCTGCTGCATTACTCACAGGCATAGTTAAGTAAATTCCAAACATTATTTCGGTATTAGAAAAAAAAGAAAAGAGGTAATGTAGTTATTTTTTATGAATTGACGCATATCGTTTGATTTTCACAAATTTTACTTTTTCGCCATTAAAGTAAATTGTGTCAACTCATCGTACAGTTCTTCAACATCAATGTCGATGAAATAATTTTTTTTAATTTACCTCAAATAATTCGGAATAATTCATTTTGATTTTGTGAATCTTCATTTTTTTTCCCTTTCTCTTCTGTCATACACTGATCCAGATCTTCAAATTTTTTTCTTCTCATTTATTAATACGAATTCTTATTTATTTATTTTACATTTAAACAAGTTCATTTTTATTAAGTTTTTTTTGACATGTTGATAGCTCACATTCGATGTTATTTTGTGGAATTCTGATAAAAAATTTTTAAATAGTAGATAAATAAAAAAAATTACTACGGTAATTTGGTCATATCTTTGCAACTTAATTAAACTTTGAAGTAAAATCACTAATAAAATTATATTACGCTCAAAGGGGCGTTTTTTTAACATTTTGTGTGTTACCTTTATTTATTAAATACCATGTTCTTCCCACTTAAACCACATAAAATTCAATTCAACAGTAATGTCAAAAAGGGTTTAAAAGAGCATATCTTTAGAGTTTTCGAAAGACAGTCTCTCGCGCTCGAGATAAAATGTTTTATTCCCTACAGTGTTGCAACTATTCTCTTTGAAATCGTTGAGTTTGTTAATCAAAAATTCGTTATAAATATTAACAAAATATGAAATAGATAATAAACAAATTCAAAATTCCGGCTTCCAAGTGCCCATGTTCGGGTGGAGGATTACATTATTCAAAATCTGATGGCTCTAGGTATCGTCGTTTTTTCACAATGCGAGAAACATATATATATTCATGCAGATTCTTCATTATTTAATTTCTTTAAATATAAAACAGGGCTGTAATATTTGGTGGCAACAATTTGAAAAGCGAAAGGGACATTTATAGTGAAACAGGGCAAAATGCCGTTTCGAAAAATAAGATACTTAGTAATTGAAAGTATCTTATTTCTGGTCTAAAAGCAGTTGAGATTATCAACACTAACTTCACTATATATTTTATTTCAGTAAGCCTATTTACTACCAAACTTGGCAAACAAACAATTCCTATTTTGCTTGCTTACATTACAAATACGTATGAAATTTTTTCCCTTATTCTCAAGATCCATATAGCATGCATCCATCAGTTTATTGATGCATTGTATCTTTCTCCCAAAACGTTGAATACTTTAATTGTTTTGTTTTCTGTATGTGAAGAATTTTGATAGAATGAGAAAACATAAACATTATTAATAAATGAAAATGAACAGGAAAATATATTGCATAAACTAAAAATTACAAGAAATTGTTACATTATTTGCCTTTCTGGTAAATAACATATTAGTACCTCTCTTACACCTTTTTGGTAAAGCTACAAACCTATCCATTCCTTAGAACTTTTAAGGGTTATTATATATAACATGGTTTGTGAACAAATATTAAATTTGCAAATAAATCTGTTCCTTTGAAAAAGAATAATTTCTACTACTCATTTCCAAAACATATCTCTAGTAAAGAATCATTTACAAATGCAATAAACTCTGCTTTGATTTCATTTTAAAAGCAAGATTTACAAAGATGCTGATTTATCAGATCATTTTGAACGCATCTCACGACAAAAATTTGAAGCAATGGGTTAAAGTCATTGTGCAAACTAGTTGAGTTTTAAAGGAAATATAATTTGTCCAGATTTTCAGTTCTTTTTTCCCCCAGTTTTTCCATAAAGTCAATTGTTGCTTTACATTAATTATTTGTAGGTTTTTATTTGCTTTAACTATTTAAATTTTATTAAGGTCTTTATTTTCATTAATTAAATTTTGAAATAGAACAGAGCCTATGCTTTTCTTTTCATTACACTAGTTTTATTCTTCGTCTAGTGTAATGTGATACGTATTTCCTCAATATTCTCATTAGAATTGCTTTAATTGTCATCAAACTAAGCACTATCATAACATTTATAGAATAATCTATAGGATGTTTTTTCAAAGTCCATAAACGTATAAAAAATAATGCAACATATTTTAAGATCCCAATTTCGACATTTATTTATAATTTTTTAATTTTGTTAAAATAGTACTTTCTTTAAATTACTATGGTATATCTTTCAACTCTTAACATAAACTCAACAGCCAAATAAATGTGTTTACTAAATATATATAAGGAAGAAAAAAATTAAGCCGATGATTGGACGAATTTTCAAAATTTCAAAGAATTACATTTAATTACAAGATTTCATCAAGATGACATTCAAGAAGAGAAGGAAAATTGTTTTAGGAACTGAAATCAAAAAATAAAATTCATTGTATTAAAACAATTTTGACAACAAACAAAACTTGCATTGTTTACTTAAAACAACTTTTATACTTCCCCCTCCCCGGTATTTGCTCGTGTAATTGAAATCGAAACATCATTTAATGCAACAAAATTTAATTAACCAAAATTAGGTAAAATTTCATATCCCTCCGATTTTTAAAATTTTTTGGACAGTAAATTATCGAAATGAAATTTCTAATATTGACTTTTTAATTCAACAAGAGAGACATTGCAGCGTCGGATAGTGAATCGCTTAGGAATTATAAAATTGTCTGCAGTTTTTATGACCTAAACGTCAGAAAATAAAAGAACGACAATCTTCTTCGTCTTTTTCCCCAAGTTTCAGTCACGGAATGTAAAGGGATTTTATATTCCTTGGTTATTAAGGACAAAACTATTGAACTCTAATATCAAAATCCTTGCTAATCAGTCGAATTTATACGAAAAGAAATAATCTTATCAATGTTTATATAAACTTTTAACTTTGAAAGTGTAATTCTCTGACGAATAAATAAATAAATAAAATAAAAAATACAATTTTTAGTCATTAAAAATTTTTTAAATTGTAATTTTGTGGATATAATTCAGCAATGCGATTAGATATGTGGGAACTAGAGCAAACCCTTGGCTGTTAGGTTATGTGAATTGATTAGATCAATTCCGTCTTTCTGTTTGCTTCCTGATTGAAATAAAAAATTAAAAATTGCAACGAAAATAAGTAAAGTTAAGATGATTTTAATTTTACAGCAAAATATTAACTTAAGTGTTATGTTCAGAAAAAATGAGAATCTCTCAAAGCAACCTTTCAAGTCTTTAGTGCTGCCATCTATCGTCTATCAGAAAAAATATAGGATTATTTAATTTTGCTTTACTAATGATTCTCAAAGTAAAACACACAATAACAAATTTTAAGATAACTACACGGAGCTCAAATTTTGCAAACTTAAAAAAAAAGTAGGAAGAGGGGGAATAGTGTAGCTGATTTGCTAAACTGTCCCTAACCACTGAATCCACTAGCAAAAATTTGTCAAGTTTCGCATGTATTACCCAATAAAATGCTTATAACTGTACGAGATTGGTTAAATTATCTATGAATTTTTTGTTTTTATCAGTACACATAATTTATGATTAAAAATTCTGATATTATTACACTATAATTACAGTTCTGAGATACGTGGCACATCGATATCATACACATTTTCAGCAGTACATGAAGTGTAAACGTTTGAAAGTCCCTTCTCCACATTATCCGAAATTGCATATATTAGTAAATATATTGTTACGAATTTTGTATAATGTAACACGAAGTCTGAAGAGAGTCAAGCTCTGCCCCAAAAGTAAGATTGCAGGAGCAATTCTATTTAACATTGAGGCTATATCACTAAATTGGAGAGAATAGTGACATTTTGATCCGATCCCCGTATGAGCGTAATTGTTTGTTTAACTGAAAAGCTGTAGTTGATACCTATGTGTAACTGTAACCATCCATGCGTAACTGTAACCTTCCCTTATATATATAACCGTATATGCCTTCCAGTAATTTCTAGAAATTGAAGGTATTTGAAATTCTCAGTTTTTAGCTCAGAGTTGACTTTGCAGTATTGAGAGATCTCCGTGTAAATTGTTTAGATGACTTTGTATTGTGACATTGTGTTGTGTTCAACATTCTTAATAGTTTGAAATGGTAACTACTCTGTCCTGCTAAGTGCAGCTTTGCGAATATTTTTGGGGAAAGTTCCAGAGCTGTAAAGTGCTTCTTTTGAAAAATAAATTTTATGAATAAATTTTATCATTTCTGTTCGCATTCGATGCATTAGGAATCGTATTCATGTAACAGTATCAACAATGGCAAACCTACCTTGAAAATTCACCAGTCGGCAGAAAAATAATTAAAAAATTATGTATCGTTTAAGATGACGGATATTACGTTTTCATCTGTTGAAAATGTGTATACTTATATATGTATGTGTATACTTATAAATGAACCATAGTAAATTAATAAATTAATTAGAATAAGACATGTTTTATCTCTATATATAAATATATATTTGTGTTTGTTCGCAATTAACTCACTCACTACTCTAGCTATCGTCACCGAATTTCTACAATTCTTTTCTGGGTCCTGGAAAAGGTCGACCTCTATTTTTTTCCGGGGAAAAAAATTTGCTAAAATCTCGAGATATTAATTAAAAACGCTGAAAACGCTAACTTTCGCCCTCATTTTTCCGTGTGGCAACAGTCTCGCAGGCTGGAGATAAAAATCTGCGTTATTTCTAGAACTGTTGCCACTGCTCGCTTTCAAATTGTAGAGTTTGTTAAATAAAAATTTTCCAAGTTTTACAAGGAAACAAAAATAACATTCCCAAACATTAAATACATTATTCCCGATTCCAAAAATTCCTGGGAAGCCATTTCGACTATTCCCAACTTCGTACGACTTTAATCAGCCGAGATATTAATTAAAAACTCTGAAAATACTACTCTTCGCATTCTTTGTTCCGAGTGACAACAGTCTCGGGCGTTGAAGATAAAAATGTTTTATTTCAAAAAGTGTTGCTACTGCTCGCTTTCAAATCGCACAGTTTGTTAATCGAAAATTTGTAAGTTTTACAAAATCTATACATACAAAGAAGAATGTCTGTTCGTGTGTTTGTTTGTTCGCGATATTGATTACTGATCAATTATGAGCAATTTTTTGCCACATTTAATCGACTGGCATTGAATATAGCTGAAACACTGGATGGAATTTGAGCTTTTACGACCATTTGATTAGAAAGACGAAAATCATTATATTAAAAACTGCGTGCCATTGTTGCTGGTATAATGAAAGAGAGTTAATTTATTTTTCTATCGAAAATTTTTATGTGGATTCCATATCGCATCAGTCTGAAAAATGTATGAGTATGAATCGTAGTTATTGCATCGTTATTAGACAAGGATTACACCGGTATCGTTTACTCTGTTGTTCTCAATCTAACTTAAGTGGCATCGGGTATCTCCGCTAGTATATAATAAAAAAGTATTTTAAAAATTCCTATTAGCTTATATATAACCTGTTTCAAATGATTGCCTAAACTAATAAATTCTCTAAAATAAATTTTTTAAAATAAATATATGAAAAATAAGGATAAATTTTAAAAAGCAATTACTTTAAGTAAGTAACCAGAAAAAAAATTGTGGAACCAAAAACAATGTGCTAAATAAATTTCTATCTAAAAAATAAGTATTGCTAAAAATTTTTTATAAACCAAAAGTAAAATATTTAAGCCAAAATTGAAAGGAAATTAATAAAAAGGCAGCTAATTTATTAAAAAGAAATTTATTAAAAATATTTTTTTTTGAAAATGGAGAAAAAATTTTAAATTGAGGAAAACTGAAAACCATATAAAAATAGAATTTAGTGAAGTTTGATTGTTAATAAGTGTAATTAGCAGACGTTGAGTTTCTTCATTAATATTTTGAACTGTAGTGCAAAAGTTTCCGATTTTGAGAATCTAGTTGATAATGTAATTAGTTAGTAATTCCTTTTTTAGAAATCTTTAAAGTCTAATGTATAAGTTTAATAATATTAAAATTAAAAAGTTTTTTTTTATCAAAAAGTTTAATAATACTTTACAGTTGAGAATTTTAATGTCAAGAATATCAATTTCGTTATTAACGGAACTGGTTTTATTAAGTTCTGAACATTTAGGATAAATATTATCTGTTTCAATTAACCCATAATTATTGAAAGTGATAAGTCATCAGTGTATCTACAAGAAAGATTAAAATTATCTATTTGATCACAAAATTTCTTAAACCTGAATTCTTTTCCAAAACGAAAAAGACTTCAAAATAGAAGTTGAATAATTTGAGCCCATTTTAATGCCGTTAGTTTATAAGAAAATGATTTCTTTAAATTTGATAAAGTTGTAAAAAAGGGAGCATTTAAAATAGGTATTCCACTTCTCAAAATTAAGGATGTCGTTGATAATAATTCGTAAAGTTTGCTAAGACTATTATAGACATTTTTTAAAGGAAGAGGGATTTAAAGATCTAAAAAATAATAACTGTTACTATCATTAATAAATAAAATTTAATTGTTTTGATAAGTTTTTTACTATTATTAATATCCAGTAATGGTTACGAGGTAAATAGGAATCATGGACAATGTGCAAATAAACTGCCTTTTAAATTTTTTTAATAATAAAATCTCTGTTCGTTTTATAATTTTGGCAATAAATCTGAATTTAACTGTTGTTTTATGAAATTTAGGGAAGGTATAAAGACTGGGAAAAGTGTGATAAAAAGTTTTATTAGAAATTTTTAATTTTTTGTAGCAGATGTTAAATTTTTTAATAAGGATTTTTTCAGTGCAACTGGAATTTCTGTATGTAATGTCATTTTTAAGTTCAATTCAATAAGTTCATAATAAAAAGTTTTCAAATGATGCTAAAATTACTATTTGCTTATCCACAGCTGTAATGATAAATTCATTTTTAAGTACCTGGATGTCAAGATATCGAAAAAAAATATTTTTTGGATGTCATATTATGGGTATTTATTATGATGATTAGGAATTTTGATAATATAGATTTCCAATTAAATCATTTTAATACTGCTGTTTTTTCATTATAAAAAATTACTAACGGGAAAACTAAATTTGTAACCTGTTCTAACTGCATTGTAGGTAATAAGTTAAAAGCATCTTTTATTATTGATTTTGGGTGTAAGATAAAATTTGGCACCCAGCTTCATAAGATTTCTGAGTGTAATATTGTTACTAATTTCTAAATTTCCTGTAATATTATGATTATGATAAAAATCAACATATTTAATAAATTTAGAATCTTTGGCATTATCAGGTAATGTTGCTATAAATTTGTTTGCGGATCATTGAACCTAAGATTCTTGTATATTTGAAACAATTTCGAGTAAAGACATTTGAAATTGGAAAAAAGAATTCATTATTGCGGAAGAATTTAGAAAAATTAATTTGATCAAAAACTGGATCCAAGAAATCTATTATCCAAAAATTGTCAGTAGTTTTTTAAAGGGTAATTTATATTTCAAAAACAAATTAGTGATAATATCTTTAATAACAGAAAACTTTGGTGTGTATTGACAAATTTGTTTTTCAAGAATTTTAATTCAAGATATAATTAATATTATGACTCAAGGACATTAATTTTACTTTATTGAATTGTTTTTGCTTCAATTTTGAATTGTTTTTGATTTCCTGTTGGATATCTGCCTCCCTTTCATTATCTAATTTTGATTTAATTCTTATATCTTGATTATTCAATTAATTTCGCAACACACTGCTCTACTTTAATAATATATATCAGCTTAATTTAAAATTTCTCAACTTTTTTTTACACATAACTCTGATCTTCTTTTATTTTGAATTACTTTTTAATGTCCTAAAATGTATAACTTTTATTTTTACTTTTGCATTCGAGTTTGGAAATGAGAGTGTCGGGGATTATTTTTTCTGAAGTAAGGATTCTTTTAATTGTGTTCTTCATGAAAAACTTAAAAGATTATTCGCTAATTTTTTTAGGTTCTTTTGGCTTTAAATGGACTAATGTCTTTGTATTCGTTGAGTATTGTTGAGTGACTTCTAATTTGTCTGTAGCATAAATAAAATTTGATCCTCACTTGGAAGAAAGAGGAAACACTCTCACTTAACTTAGTTGTTGTTAATTGATAGTAGATGGTTTATTCCTCTTGACAAGTTAATTCTTTTGAGATCAATGAGAATGGCTCTTTTTCAATACTTTAAAAACTTTTAATTTTGATTTTGGTATTTTTGCGATTAAGGATGTTTTTTTACACATATTTATGTTTTTAAAGCAAAGGAAGTTTACAAAATACCATTTTAAAATTGACTAAACTTTTTTATTATTATAATTCACAGTTTTAAATTGAATTTCTGTTCCTTGGAGATGGTATATGGAAAGTTTTCTAATTATAAATTATTAATTTATATATATGTCTGTGTTCGCGCGCTTGTATGCGTAATATGAAGCAATATCCCTTCAGTTTGCAGACGATTTTATATTGTTAGACATGTTTGCTTTAAACATCCTTTAATTTTTCGAATTTAATCGTTACATAGAGGCGAAATTAAGATGTTTTTAATTTTAATTTCGCCTTTATGTAATGATTAAATTAGTTGTTATGTTATCGTTTTCAGTTTTGGACCAATGACAACATTTGGTTACGTCCCTCTCGCCAGAAAATCAAGAACATACGCAAATTAATAACTAAATAAGATATGTATCGAAGAAGTCTAGATAAACTTAATTTCATTACATGACACTATTGCTTCAGCGATCTGAAATTACTGTTCGTTACAGATGGGATTTTAGCAAAACAAAAAAGATTTTAAGATAGAGTTAATTTATTTTGTTATGATCTTTTAAATGGACAAATTATTTATATGGTCTTTTTAATGATTTATGAAATGGTTATTCGTGAAAGACAACTAAAGAAAACAGAAATTCAAAGAAATTATTTTGGAAATAAAATAATACAAAGTGACGAAGCAGACGACTGCCATTGAAAATGATTTACCTTTTATAATTGTTCATTATATGAGTAATTATAGTAAAGCATATGAGGACTATCTGCCTAAGGAGAGGGATGCTTACGTGGAGAATCTTTGAAGGGAAATTAACTCGTATCTTAGGTTAAACTGCGGAAAGCCACAAAAACACCCGAGCAGCCAGGCGTTCGCTGGGATTCGAACCCATGTTAAATTACCAGTCTTCAACGAATTCACCGCTTACCTGCTGGTGGGTAAGGTAAAAAGTTGCCTGCAGGCATATAACATTTTCTTGCAAAATCAATAAACGGAACATTTGCTTTGAATCTATTCTTGAAGCTATAGGCCATGATTTCGAGCAGGTCGGGGGAGGACTGATTGTAAGCAGATATTTATTGGTTGACTTTCGAGATAAATACTTAATTAAAACACTTAATATGTGCATAATAATATGAATTTTCTTATTAAATAGTTTCAGCCCAGAAGGGATATTAGTCCCGAAATGTCATTTTGCTTTGAATCACTATAAACGGCTGAATCGCATTTCAAAGTGTTGCCACCAAATATCATTTCCCTGTATTATATTTAAAGAAATTAAATAGTAAAGAATCGGCAGGAATGTATATATGTTTCTCGCATTGTGAGAGAAAAGGGCAACTATAGCCATCAAATTTTGAATAACGTAGTCCTCCACCCGAATATAAGCACTTGGAAGCCTGAATTTGGAAGTTGTTTTATTGTCTGTTTGATAGTTTGTAAAACATTAAAGAATTTTAGATTAACAAACTCAATTATTTCAAAGAGAGCAATGACAACACTATATGAGGTTTTCCCCTTTCTTTAATGTTAATTATCTCTCCAGCACGCGAGACTGTCTATAGGAAATTCTAGAGATGTGCTGTTTTTAAATATTTTTAGTCCAAAGGGACATTCATCCAAATGATCTCGAAATGTCTATATGAGTGTAAATGAAAAGAAGAAAAAAAAACACCTTTGGTCGCAATACAAAATATGTGATATTTCAGATTTTTATTGTCGTTAATCTTTTTTCCCTGAACATTAATTAATTTATAATGTAATTATAATACTATTCTTCTTCATATGTTAAAAATATCCATAGATTTTACTTTTAGTCACACTTGACTAAGATGAAGTGTTCTGATAATTAAAGCAATATTGCTGTTCGTTTTTACCGCGGGTAATTAAAAATCATATAACTTGAAAAGTTTTGTATTATTTAATTTGTTTATATGTAGATCATTCGTTTTTATTTACATTTGTAACATTTTCTAAAAATTCAGTTCTAAAGTTCTGGAACTCTCATAAAATAATGAGAACTCTCAGAGAAAAGTCATGCAATATGTCTCGTGAGGCCCACATTCGTTATGCTATTAAGTTGTATTCTGTAGAATCGCCAGATTGTCATGCCGAAGATGGAGTGTTATATGATCTTAGGAGGTTTGTGAAGATGTTTATTTACAACAAAGTAACTAATGACTTGGATTTTTCAGAAGCTAGTATTCTTTTCACCTACTACTATCTGCTTCACTTTCGTCATTTTTCACTCACACTATTTTAAAACTACAATCAACAACATGAGTTTATTTCTATAGCTGATGATTCAGCATTCTGTAAAGCTAATGTTCATCTTCTTGTATATCTTCCTTGAAGATTTATTGCTTCCTCTTTGAAGTAGTTACTTCATTAAAATATTAATAAATTAACAACTTATTTCATTTTAGGAGTTTCATAGTTAATTTGCCTTTGAAACTAAAAACAATATTTGAAAACTATCCAGTAATTGAAAATCCTAAGCATTTATCATAAAAAAAAATTAAAGAACTTAAATAATAATTTGCATAAAGAAATAGGAAAATGTACAAGAATATTAACTTAGCTATTTATTAAATTAGTTTATTAATAATAGCTAAATAGATAATAATTACACATCATTTAAAAGTTGTTATTCTTAACGATTTTAATTAATGTATAAGGTTATTTCTCCTGCCTTCTTAGCATACCTTCGTTCAAATTCAGTTCAACAGCAATATTGCAAAATAATTTTAAAATAAGCAGATCGTTAGAATTTTCGATACGCAGCTTTGCTCGCTGGAGATAAAAATGCTTTTTTTCTTTCAGTGTTGCCATTGCTCTCTTTGAAATCTTTGAGTTTGTTAATAAAAAATTTGTTAAATATATGAAATAGATAATAAAACAAATTCTAAGTTTGGGCTTCCAGATGCTCATAATCAGGTGGAAATGTTCGTTATTCAAAATTCGATGGCTCTAGGTACCGTTGGTTTATCACAATGAGAGAAACATACGTACATTTATACAGATTCTTCATTATTTAATTTCTTTAAATACAATACAGAGCTTTAAAATTTGGTGGCAACAATTTGAAAAGTGAACAAACATTTATACTGAACCAACGCAAAATGGCCGAACGAAATTAATAGTCTTTCAGGCAAATTTCCCCTTTGGACTAATAAGATCATTTTAGTGATAATAGTTATTATTAAAAGGTAAGTAATATTTCCATATTTATAAATTTGCAAAACAGCATCGCTTAAAAGAAATAAAGAAAAGTAAAAACGTTTTCCTGTCAAGTAAACTGCTCAAAAGATAAAATTTAAAAGATAACTGTTCCTAATTATCGGTCATACGTAATATACTCAAAATTTGTATTACCTAATTATGTGTTCTGACTAAATTTGAAATAAATGTGTTCTTAAATGGGAGAAGAAACCTGCATTAAAATACTTCAGTGAAATCTCTACATCGTTGATATATTGAAAGAAATAAAATGATAGCAAAAAATATAGACTTTTCTTCAATTTTTGAATTTTATTTTCTTATTGTTAATTTCCTTTCGTTTTCATAAATTCAAAATTCTGTTATGATTACCAAACAGGGGAAAAGAAAGCTATCTTCTGTTAGAACTATTGCATATTTTAAGTTAGTTTAATTAAGCCCTAAATTCTGGCTTTTTAATCTTCTTCAAATGAAATGTTTACCTCAGAAACACATAAACTGAAAGCTGTTAAGGCGATTTATTCAACCAAATTGAATATTCATCATTCTGCCATTTTATTCCTTTTATTTTTACATTTTTTATGCCTTACTAATGCAAGAAGAATATCTACATGAAACTACCGAATATAAAGGAAGTAATGTTGAGAATAAATAAAGCATTACAAGTGCTTCTATAGCGATGCTCGAGGAAGCATGCTTGGGGATTTTATCATCTCCTATAATTTATATGCGGTCAACAGGGATTATGGCCACACTTTTAGTTGAAACAGAGATCAATTTGCATATGTGTTACAATTATGGGAGTTGATCTGCTTTCAAATGTTACCCGCTGGTGTCTCTCAGAATGTTGAATCCTTGTCAGATCATGTGATGGCAGAACTTGACTTATCAACTTCTATTGATTTTTTAAGTGCTGTTAGTGGAGTTTTCTTTAATACAAAAAAAAAAAAAAAAAAAAGGAAAAAAGAAATATTTTGAAAAAAATGTTGTTCACGGTATATTGGATTCTTGCGCAAGTAATGACTCGTTTGATGTAATTGTTGGTTTCATAACGTCAGTTATTTTTCAGGTATCTATTAAATCTGTGCCTATTAAAAGAACTGAAATGCATAACGAATCATCTCGATCATTAGAGATTTCCATTATGGGAAAGAGAGTTAATGCTGATAGACGGAGGTTCCAGAGAACTTAATCCGGTTCTAAGTCATGACGCATTTTTTCTATGTTTTTTAAAGGACCTTTATATATATAAAGAACAATGGGCAGTCAGTAGTATATTGCCCGTTTTGCTGCCCAGACGGTGTATTGGTTAAGGGAGTCGACTGCGATACCGAAGGGTCCGAGCCCGAATCCAGGAGAAGGCATGGTTATAACAGTCCATTTCTTTATAGAAGATAATGGTGGCCGCCTATTAGGTGTCTCCACAATAAAATGACCACCACTTCCGGCCTTAGGAGCGACCAATGTCGAAAAAAGAGACAAAAAAGCCCCGCCCGTTCGGGAAAAAAATATACTGCCAGTTTAGTTCTATAACTATTTGCTTTCTTTAAATGAGCTTTGTAATTACTCATTCAGAAAAGAGCCTAGTTTTATCCGAGAAACTCTCAGCATGGTATTGATTTACGACTTTATCTGAATTGAATGTTATACCACGAAAGAAATTTTGAAGAGAATGAAACAGGCAAAAATCTGAAGGCACAAGATCAGGCGAGCATGATGCTCGTGGCAATACTTTTTGTCCGAACTCCAATAATTTTTGTCAGGTGGTCAAACTTGTGTGTAGTCTTGTTTATAAGCCAACGAACCAATAAATCAGTTCGAAATGTGTGCTGCCGCTAAGTGGACAGTTTCAATGAATCCATCTTCCAGAAACTTCCAAAGCTCTTTAATCGTATTGGAACTGCATTCCATCCCGATAACGCGAGAGGCTTTCTTCAAAATTTCTTTCGGGATAAAACATTCAATTCAGATGACTTCGTAAATCAGCACATTGTTCACCTTTTAGCTAATAAAGCTAAGTTGTTTTGTGAATGAGGAATTACAAAGCTTACTAAAGGAAAGTAAAAAGTTATCAAACAAAACGAGCAGTATACTACTGACTGATCATTGTTCCGTATATAAATAAATGACCTTTAAAAAACATAGAAAAAAATGCGTCATGACTTTTCAGTCAACCGTAGCCTATGATATACTGGATTTTTCTAAGTGGAAATACCTTGACTTGAGATAAAAATACAATCCAATTCTTCTTAATGCCAAATGGAGAAAGTTTCTTGGAGGAAATTTCTTTCAGACATTAATGAGAACGTGTGGGGAAAAATATGCACTTAACGGTGTTAAAGAAACTTTTATGAGGAAGATTGAGATCTCAGGCCTCCAACTCCAACCGGTAACTTTACATCTTCCATGGAGGAGACTGTCGACGCTATTCTTGATAAAGGCGTGTCCTCCTGATTGTGAGAGGTTTGATAACGCCTTTCTTACGCAGTGGCGCTTATCTGGACGCAGTGAATATACGTCTGACATTGATCCTCCCTTTTCTCCAGCGGAGCAATTCGGAATTTATTACAGTTCTTGGTCCGAATTCTATTTCCAATGAAACTATAAGAAGTTTTATTGTTTTTTCCCTATGTTTTTCGTAGATATTAAAATATATTTGGGTCTTGGTGCTTTTCTGCGAACCTTGAAAAATGCCCTTGTCATAGCGATACCCATGAAAAAGCCCTTCAGTGTTCAACATGTGAATAATCCTAGGTGTGTCTGTCTTCGTTCTTCCTTGGATAAATGTTTTGAAAACTAATTACTAACAGAATTACTTGGTAGCTACATAAAAAAAATCATCCACCAGCGTCCGAGCGGTAAAATCGCTGAACATTGGTAGTTCCGTCCAAAATTCAAATCCCGCTAACGGGCTGTCTGCATGAGAGTTTCCGTGTTTTTCCCTGTGTGTAACGTGTATACGAGCCAGTTTTCCTTAGAAAGCCCTCCTCGAAGGCATCCCTACTCTTAGGCAGATAGCCCTCGAGGCTTTGTCATAATTACTTAAACCCAAGCCAAATATGAAGAAAATCTTCTTAGTGGTCATCAATATGAGTGAAGATATGATGATAAACCATCAATATGATGGTTTCACTGCTCAAAAATATACTGAAGATGCACTTTTGCATCTAAGTAGCATTGTACTGAGGATCAAGACGCGAGATTTGTATACCATTTTAATTTTGTTGATACTGAATAAGCCTTCGATAATGCATAGTGGCCTGCCAGTCTTATTTTATTGAAGAAAAGAAATACCTCGTAACGTATTTAATGTTCTTGCTGATTTTCTGAAGGCTAGGATTGTGGAGCGTTTTATCGTGCCACATCAAAAATTCTTCGATCTTAGAAAGAATATCCGCAAGGTTCTGTTTCCGGTCCCAGTTTTTTGATTATCACTATCAGCGATCTCTTGCAGAAACTTGCTAATCTCTTCAGCTGTGAAATTATTGCCTTTGCCGATGTTTGTTGCTCTGTGTTCAGGGAAAGGAGTTGCATGATGTTTTTTACTTTACGCAAGTTGTTTTAAATTTCATTTGTGAGTGGTCGATAAATTTTAAGCTGAAATTTAACCATGAAAAATCTCAGATGATGCTCATTGATAAAAGAAATACTACTTTTGATGGATATAAGTTGGTTTTTAATGATAATCCCCTTGAGAATGGGAACGAAGTTAAATATTTAAGTGTTTTGTTTGACAGCAATTTAAATGGAAAAAGCAAATTTCTTATATTTCTGATAAATGAGAGAGACTACAGCGTGCACGGAATCGAATTGCGCATAAGAATTTTGGTATTAAATCGAATGTTGGCTCAATTATTTATACAAGTTACTATTCCCTTCACTTTATATGGCTGTAGAGCTTCTGAGTTGTCTTCCCCAAAACAAAATTAACTCTAGTCGTCTGCTTCGAGTTCAGAGACGAAATCTGCTGCGAGTTATCAGGGGTTACAGAACTATCAGTTATAATGCAGTCTTTGCTCTTACCGGATTTCCACCGTTGAATATATTTATTCTGCAATCCACAGGTTACAAGGGCAACTTTTCTAATTGCTCCAGTTTTCATTTTGAACGCTTACTATCATTGTCTACTCTTCGTCATGCACCTGTAAGACAACCAGTGCAAACGTTGAATACCATGGATATTTATAAAAATTCCTTCTCTGTTGTGCTACGGATGGTAGTAGAATTGATGACAGATTTGGTTTTGCGTATGTCATCATGAGGATATTTATAGTTTGTAGCATATATAGTACTATCGTCTATAGTTAATCAACTATATAGTGGAGCATACTGTTCGGAAGGAACCTCATAATTACAAAAATTATGTTCTTTCCATTAAGCATTAAATCATTAGCTCAAATATCGCGAATGTGCTTCTGTTGTTGGTCGATATAGCCAAGTGAAGACAGTGTTCGGACAGTATGCAAAGCTTTATTTCATCCTATTACAACTGTTTCATGCCGCCAAACCGGTATAGTGGTTAGCGTAGTTGACTGCTTTGCCGAAGGGCCCAGATTCAAATTACGGAGAAGGCATGGATGTTTGTAAATGAAAAGTGTCCCTGCGGCATGGGGACCATGCCGCAGGGACCACTCCAGGGACCACTCCTGAGACTTTCGGCTATAGAGAGTTTGTGGTAGGGGACTATACTATAGAGAGTATAGTAGTGTGGTAGGGGACTATATTATAGAGAGTATAGTAGTGTGGTAGGGGACTATACTATAGAGAGTAACTATAGAGAGTTTGTGGTAGGGGAAGAGTGGTGGGAGATCCTAGGCCCGTCCCTCCCCCGGGGTGCTCTGAATCAAAATTTGGGGCGGAACTGATTTAAATCGCACTGTCACCTGTAAGGTGCTCAAGGCTGTCGCCAACGACAGGCGTAAACTTGTGCTCCTTGCCAGAAGGAAGTGAGCATTAGCAGCAGCAATAACAACAGCTGTTTGATGGCTGTGTACTTAAACATTTGTAATATAATGCAGGATATATAATGTCTGTGAAATTTATACAATCAATAAAGTTTGGCAGTTTAAAATATAACTGCCGAAAGCTTCCCTGTGCGTTAAAACAAGCGAAAATCACAATTATAGACACTGAATCACTGTAAGTGTTTATGAATGTTAAAGAAAACTATTGTCCATACCTGCTGCTGGATACCAATAGAACCGGAGAATTAAAGAGAATTTCATACTTTGGGAGCGATTTATTATGGAATGATTTGGTTTCAGAACCATACAGGAACCATAAGAACATGCTCACCCCGTACAGAAGCCCACGCCTAGAAAACATTTAACCGCAAGGACATTCTACGCTTACAAACAAACATCCATGGCATCTCCGGGATTCGAACTCGAGCCCATCGGTAAAACAGTCAGAGTTATTAACCATTATACCGCTAAGCGACATAGCCGAATAACACTATGCTTCATCTCCTCATAACAGGAAATGCGGATATTGACTTCCAGAGTAAACAGATTATTGAAATGTATTGAATCTGGTCCTAGCATTAAAGAATTAGTTTCAAACAATAAAAAGAAAGGGGGGAAGACCAGCTATTCACACGAAGAAAAAGGAAAGCCCGGAAACACTATTTTATGAGAAATTCATAAATATGAAGATCTTGGAAGAACAGAAAAAATGTGCAAAGCAAAGAAGAAACTAAAAGCAAGCAGGAAATACAGTCTAGGGGGGGGCACTTCTCAAGAAACTGAAACAAAGCAAACAGAAGAAAGCTATAGATCAAGTAGCAAAATTCATTTGAATGATAAGCTACGGAGGACCGAAGTGACAACCAGGAGAAAGAGGAAGAAGAAGAAAAAGCATCAGTTGGAGAATAAATTCGGAAATAGCCAAGAAGGAAAATCCAGTGAAGTAAAGCAGGACATGAATTAGATTAGATTATTACATATTCTTTTATTACATAAAAGTACCTGAAGATTACTCGCTTTGGAAAATTATGCCTATATTGAGGATTTTTTAAGGGAAACTAATTCTTATTCGCAGTGCCCACGCAAAGGGGGAGGGAAAAAAGCATGCATATTTAGTTGCACAGTATTCAAAGATCTCATCTTCTATTCCATTGATGTATGGCTATACATATAAATAGAAAATACCTGGAAAAGCATAAGTATACCTAAAAGTGTACCATAAGTATACCTAAGTATACATGCATTACTCATTTTTCCTTGTTCTAAGTGTTCCGTAGGAAAATTCTGAATATATTTGAGATTCGGTCTTTCGGTTTTAATTAAATTTAGCTGTTTTTTATTTGAAAATTTGATTAAATCTTTTATCAGTTTTTGATCTCAAATGATTCAGAAGAATGAAACTTGTATTCGAGACACATTAATCTCGAACATTTTATGAAACTTAATTCAATTTTCCCTGATGAGTTCTGTATTAGGGTTTCAGACAAAGAAGATTAATTTATAGTTTTTATTTCTATTACCAATTTGCATTTTATTTTTATTTTTATTTCTAGTGCCATTTTGCGTTTTAGTTTTTGTTTTTTATTTTTCGGGTTTATTCTACTGATGAACTCTTATATTAATTCTGAATATGTTTGCTGCAATGTACACCTTTTTCTATGGTTTCAATTATTAATATTAATACGGAATTGACTTGTCTTGATTCCAATTTAATTTAATTTTTAATTTTTAATGCTTTATGTTTAATTTGATTCAATCTTGCAGCTGTAGCGCAGGATAGGTTAAATTTTTGTTTTGGGCATATTACTTTGTTTTTCTTCGTATGTATATATATATGACCAGCAATCTGTAATAAAAGAAACAATTCATGTGCTTAGCTGACCTGGAGATGGAATTTTACAGAATTATGAAATGTCGCTTACGGATTCTACAGGCAATTCCGTTTGCACTTCGACAATACATTTTTTTTTTAAAATTCACTATGGATTTTAACTTTGAAGCAATTGTTAAGCATTTTTCGGTCAAATTCTTGTTTAATAATCATACTATTCATGACAAAATTTCAATCCTTGCATTGTCGATTAGATCCGAAAATAATTTTTTAAACAAAGATTATTCGTAGTCACTAATATAATTTTCTTGGATGGCTCCGAAAACCAAAGCTATGTAAAGTAAGGAAGCTAAGTAAGAAAGACAGTGAAATAAAAAGAAAAATATACTTTAATATTTGTTCTTTTACAATAGGTCTTTCAAAATGCTACGAGCAATATTAATATAAGTTTCGCAGTGACGCTGCATGGATTGACAAAGATCTCTGGCATTTCAAATGTACACTTCCAGTAGCAGCAGGCAATCTGATTCATAGACTTTCATGGGACTCCTGTGGAACTTTCGTATGATCGTGCTGTTAATGTGTTCCAGCAGAAGAAGCCATGCACGTCGAGTCTGGTCATAATGGTGGCCTAGGAAAAGGTTCTTAGCCACCTCCTTCTTCTGATCCATCTGAGGCGGATCTTTAATAGCGTTGAGTCTGCAGTTTTAGTATCTAAAGTCATCTGGTGTTCTGTACTGCTGAAACCACATTCGGCTGTAAATACCTAGAGAAAGATCGGAAAGAAATTCCGACAAGATCTCATGTAGATAGACGCCGTATGTAGGGTCATTGAAACTACTAGGTCGAAGATACCATCCTGTTTAATAGTTGTGAACCATACCAGCACAAACATTCATGAAGAATCTTTCCTTTTCCTCTTTCCAAGTATTAATTATTAGTAATACGTCACAACCAATTCAGTTGCTTCCTCGACCTTTGCCATTTGGAATATGATGAGGGATTATCGTGCACAAAGCTGACAGCTCTAGATGGTAAATATACAAGCTTATAACCAGATATAGCCAGGAGAATTATCGCGCTCAAAGGTGAGAATATGCATGTGTTAAACACACTCGAATTTGAAAATGCAGACTCATTAGTGAATAAGAGACGGATAAAGGGAAGTCAGGATTTCTTGCATCTTGCTGTAGGTGGCAGCAGGTAAAGTTAATTCGCAGTGGGTAATCATTTGGCTTTAGTATGCAAATGATCCAGTTACATTTACTCATTTTAAATCCGCCAAATGGTTTGTTACTCTCAGTACCAACAGTTCTCTTGGTTGCAGTGGGACTATCCTCAAATGCATGTATTATAGCATCTCCCACTACCGAATTTCGCGAGATCATTCCCTGTCGACAACATGCCTGCAAACACGAGACAATGCGCTCTGGCGCAGGCTCCAATTAATATTGTTGAACATTCAGCCATTCAGCAACTGTCTACTCGGGAATCATTCTCTGCACATCCTTCAAGCAGCTGCTCCGTTTCCACCCTCAGTACCGTAAGTAAAACGCACATGGCGAGCTCTGTGTTCGGTTTGTGTTGCATATTACATGAAAATCTCATGAAAAGTGACGATTTATGCCAGAAGAATGATTTCACTTACCTATCTCAACAGTGCTCTCTACTATCTCAGTGACCATTTTCGCGCACACAATCAATAAAATCTGCCTTTTTAGAAGCCCTTTGTCTGCTTTCATATTTTTGTCATATATATCAGAAATATCGTGCTTACCTAAATTATTACGAAGAATATTTAGTGCTTTTAATTCGCATTTTATTTATATTATTATTTAAACGTTGCCTTATTTGTTAAATAACTAAAGTTACAATCAACATTCCGAGAGCGACTATTTTCTAAGTCACGTGAAAGTCAAAGATCTTGGAACGGCAATGCTTACCTAGTTGCTGCGTAGGTGATAAATGCATTGGTGACTTATAATGTTAGAAATGATATTGCATTTTCAATTTATAAAAGACTATTTTCCCTCTTCGATGCTTCGACCATATTTCGTACAGAATTTTCGGATCTCCAATTTGTCTATACACATCACTTCACTGTTATTTTCATTTCCTTTTTTTAAGACTCGTGAAAAGTAAAAATGAAATTGATTACGTCTTTCATAGAGAATCGAATCAAGTATTATTCTGGGACTATAAGATAAAACATGAAATCATGAATGTTATTGTCTTCAGTAAGCGAAAGCTGTTAAAAATTCACGTTATGTTAGAATACTGTTGCCTATCAGCAAGGGTAAAATCTTCCATTTAATTCCCCATATTACCGTATTGCTTCGATCATTAGCTGGAACTTTACTTCGAGTAAAGGATAGGTCTCAGAATCCATGACTTCCATGACATGAACGCTCATTATTAATAATTTGAAACATTATTCCAAATTATTAATTATTCCGAAGCAATAAATTTTGTCTAGTTGATAATTTAAATAAGAATATTATTTTTGTACATTACTCGAAGTCAATTTTTTAAAAATGCATGCTAAATGTAATTCATCACTTTATTTCATTTGTTTTCTTATGATCATTTTTTTTTCTGCTATTGGTATTAGAATTACGAGACACGTCTTAGAAATACGGCAAAAAAGTACGTTTCTCATTGGAGTAGCAAAGAGAATAATTTAACAACAAATCGTATTTTTTAATAAAAAATTTTAAAAAGTGTTATTAGAGTTCATATCATTGATATTAATTGCTAAAACGCTTATCTAATGCCCAGAGTCGTTCTGAAGTACTTTTTCATCTGAGAAAGGAAGTAATTTCGCTGTTCTATTTACAATCATATTTAATATATCTCTATACGGTATATATCTCTCTAAGGTTATTATATTAAACCATACCGTAAGCTTTATGATATTTTTAATCATACTTTTACTTCCAGAAGGTTAATATATAATAGCAATTTATAACTCTTAAAAGAAAACGTTAAAAAGCACCTTTTTAATAAACAGCAAATAACACTGAAAAAATATAAATAGTAAAACAATTAAACGTAAAAATCATTACATTAATACTTAAACTATTTTTAATTTAATTTTTCTTGCTTTTTTACAAAATTAAACTGGCAATAACTTTTTTTCATAATCCGCTTGATTAACACACATTCGCCGGGCTTCGATATTAGGTTTTATTGCTACTTGGGCAATTTTTGCATTTTGAAAATTTTTTATTGCAATGCTTTATTTACCTTTTCTTTTTCTGGTAGTATTAAGTTCTACAAAGACATATAAAAAACTTTAAACTGTGTTGCTCAAAGAAGTTATCAGTTTTAATCCATTACAATGAATTTACATTTGATGTCTTGTATAAATCTGAACTTTGCAAGTGCTGATAGTAAGCTGAACAGTACGCAAAATAAATGGTAATTATTTTCCTGTCTCACTTTAAATATTTAATCGTTAACAATGAACCAAGATTTCAATATAATTTTTTAATTAATTAAAGAAAAGCGCGAAAATGCACAGTGCTCACAAATATAGATCCCTTTTATTGTGTTCAGTATGATATAGCATACTGGAACAGTTTATGACTGTGTTTCTCTATACGTTTCAAAATTGAAAAAGGTTCAAAACTGAAAGTGGGCTCTATGGTTATTGTTGTTGTAAGGGGTGAAATCCCCGCCACCCAGGGCAGAAACAAGTTCAGCCATAAGGCAATAAGAGGAGCTAATCCATCACATTTAAAAATTTTAACCAATAATTAATTTAATTAATTCAGCATTTTAATTTTTTTAAAAAAAGTTATAAGGTATTTTCTCCCTCCTTTCTATATGCCTTTGTGGTATAACGGTAGCACACTCGGCGCGTATTCGAGACATCCAGGTTCGAGTCCCGGTGACGGCATTTTTCGTGTCTCCACAGTGGCGCCTGACCTAAAAGATCGGGATGATGGTTCTTCACTGCCAGGATTTGGCGATTGGGTCTCCTAATCCTCCGCCCTTTATGAAAAGGGGGGGGAGTATAAATTTTATATTATGTATTTTATATAAAATATATACTCCCCTTTTATATTACATATAAAAAGGGGGACTATATAAGCCGCCCTTTAGAAAAAGGAGGAGTACATATTTTCTTCTTCCTTTCTGCATGCCTTCGTGGTGTAACGGTAGCACACTCGGAGCGTATTTGAGCGGCCCAGGTACGAATCCCGGTGATGGCATTGGTCATTCTTCAGTTTCTTTGCTACAAAAAATTCCTAGTGCCTTTACAAAGTTAACATTCATAATTTGTTTTTTAAAAGTATTTCTAAAATTTCATATCTCATTTGTCCCTCCTGTTAACCATTCAGTAGAGATAAGTGCTCACTTCCCTCACCCTTGCCCATGGCTGTGCTAATGTCATAAAACATGCACCTCGTTTACATAATTTGCAGCTCTACGTCTTGTATACATTGTGAAGTATTTACTTGCGTCTAAGAATAAACCAAAATTTGCTAAGTTTCCGAAATCTGTGTGAAAAAAAATTGCTGAAATCGAAACGAACAAAAAGTTCCATTAATATTTACCCTTCTTTTCTTAAACATATTTCTGTCTGTTAAAAAAAATCTTTACCTTTAAACAAAATTAAGCTCAGCTGAAAAATATTTTGATCTTAAATGCTTGAACGTCTGTTTCATGTTTATCTTTTTGAATGAAAAAGCTTTAAAAGGAAAATATCAAAATATTATTTGAAAGTTATATTTTTCCCGCTTTCTTAGCATGCCTTCGTGGGGCAGTGGTCAGTACGCTCGGCGCGTATTCGAGAGGTCCGAGATTCAAGTCCTGGCAAGAGGCATTGCTCATTTTTAATAACTCCTTTCAAAAAATACCTAATGTCTGTATAAAGTACTTTAAGGTTCGAATAAATTTTTTTAAAAAAATTCGAAATACGTATATAGAAGGGTTAAGGTTGTAGTTTATATGTTATTACAGAGTTTTATCATTGTACTTAGAATTTCTCTTTCTCTCTCTCTCTCTCTCTCTTTTTTTTTTTTTTTTTTTTATGTAGATGTCCCAATAGTGATTACATCAATCTACAATAGTAGACTGATAGAATAGTGGAGCACTGCATCGCTCTCCAATAGTAGACTGATGTTGTGCTCCAATAGTGATTCAGGGAGTTGTTAAGACCTCTAAATACCAGGAATTCGAGCCGCGTTCGATCTGAGGGGACCGGGCCAGATGCATGGTTAGTTTTCGTGGTTTTTTCTACATGTAAAGTGAATACGAGTCAATTTCTCTTAGAAAGGTCTCCACGAAGGCATCTCTCCCGTTATGTAGATATATCTCATGTACCTTGCAATATTAAAATATCTTAAAATTCTTGGTGGGGATGATAATATACGCAACAAATAGCGTTAAAGCGTTGTAATCCAGATAAATATTACATGACATTTGAAACTGCTTTACTAACTATAGCAATCCCATGAACATTAATAGCACTTATAATTTACAAGCACAGACTGTCTTTAAATGATTCTCTTTGCTACACTGATTAGCAATGTACTTTTATAGCACGGAAAATAAATGAAAGATCTTTCGCAACAGCATCTTATTTAGGACACGCTTTTTTACCTTTTCCATCACTGAAAACAATAACAGCATATTTTAAGTTTTTAAAATAAATTAAATATAGTTTTGCTTGTAAATTATATTTTAGCTTATTGCTTGCCTATAATGCAATTTACTGGGACATATTTATGAATAATCTGCTCACACTATTTGCATTTCAGTATGAACACTACCTTCCTCTGGACTTCGCTCCAAATACCACGGCGATGTCATTACAATTTCGGTTCTCTCACTCATACTTATTATCCTGTCCATCCCTAATGTTCTTCCTCGCATTTATAATTAAATCGCACACAACAATTGAGAAGGACAGGAACGGACGGACGTACGCCGACGCATACCTGAACCGTGACGCCTGGAGACATCCCTTGCGTCCCCCCTTCTCTACGGTCACGGTTAGTTCGTTCCCTAATCTCCATTCTTCTCTACTGTCTCCCCTCTTCGTTACCTGGTCGCTTCCCAAATAGGGTCGATCCCTAATTAGTTGCGACTGAAAGCGGTTTCACGTATCCTCCACTTCCGCTGTGTGGCGCTGGCGATTCCGTAACTCGATCCAAGCTCGGTGGAGAATTTCATTGGGGGGTGGGAATAAACATCCAGGTGGGGAGCCTTCGTTTGTCTCCCCCCTTACGATTCCATAATATCAATATTCATTTATTCGTGAGTATGGGCGTTCGGTGTGGGAACAATGGAGGAAACATGTGACCTCAAGAAAGACAGAGACGACAGCAGGTAAAGTGACCTGAAAATAATAATAATAATAATAATAAAAATAGTACTTTTTAAGAACTTTTCTTTTAATAACAAGGTTTTGTTCATATTGTGTTCTACATAAATTAACGATAAGATTCTGATTTATAATGAGTGAAATGATTAACCAATTAAAAAGAAGTTATTCTTGCTAATATATACTGGAAAAAATATAAAAAGATTTATATCCATTACTTGTAAGGAGTACTATTTTACTGCCGTACCACTGTGACTCTATCACTATCCGAATTCTAACCTCGCTGTTCCTTTTACCTTCATATGAAGCCATATCAGGAAGGTAAAATGACTGCAATACTGTTGTTTATAAATAACAAAAAGACCGCTACTTTAATAGCAGTTATTTATTAACTAACTCTGCACCTTTAAGAATTATCAAAATATTATTAGGATTAGTAATTTACTTTGTTTTATCGGAAGCAGGAGCTGTGAAAAATGAGCAATGCCCTCGCCGGTACTCGAACCTCGGACCTCTCCGCGCCGAGTATGCTGGCCATTACACCACGAAGGCATGCTAAGAAGGCGGGAGAAACAACTTATATATTAATAAGCAACATATTGCTACAATTCAGTAAATTGCTCATAAATATTAAACAATATATTGTTACACTTCGGCCACCCAGATGGGAAAGTGGTTAGTGAATCTGATTGCCGAAGGGCTTGGGTTCGAATCCCGGAGGAGGCATCGATATTATTTGTCCGTCCACATAAGAGGCAATAGTGGCCTACCTATTAGGTGTCTCCATATAAAGTGACGGCGCTTTCGGCCTTAGTAGTGGCCAACGTCTGTGGACGGCTTAGGCCAGTTATTTGAAGAAAAAAAAAGAAAGAAAAAAGAAAAATTGTTACAAATCGAAAGATGTATTAAAGGTAAAATGTAGCCGGCCATAATTCCTTGATTTCCAAAGCGACTTTTCTCTTCTTTTTTAAGAAAGAAAAAAAAAATACGTTACGGTGACTTTCAATTAAGTATCTTATGCAGAAAGAATATATAAGGTTAAGTGTTTAAGTGAAACAGAAAAGGGGGGTGGAAGAATAATCTAAATTAAATCATAAATAATTATTCGTTTTATTTATTTTAAATATACCTCAACATGACCTGTTGCTCTTTTCTCATATCATTATTTATATCGTATAGTATCGTTTGATGGTCTAATCAGCGTACAGCAGAGATCTGCTTTAACTGCTAATCGTGGAATTTAAAGCCCTTAGGCGATGGTTATTAAGATAATTGAGGCAATACTGTGACGTCGAAAGAGGCGAAGCTGCAATATGTGCATTTTAAGTACAGAGTTTGAAAAAGATGATATCTTCAATAGGCCGTTGGAGCTGGGAGGTTACGAGGAGGAGAGATAGTTGCGATTCGTTGGAGCCAGTCTCGGAAGAGGTCACCCTCCCAAGTACTGACCCCGTGGAAGCTACTTGAGTTGTAGGTTCGAGGAAAATTCGAAGTTTCGGGGAGGTTCATCGGTCTTCAGCTAGTATTAATCTTCGAGTTCAGCGATTTCCATTAAATACTGTATTACTTGAAATCCAATCTTGAGTTTTTCAGTAAAATTCTTAGAATTTTCTTAATTTTTGTACTAGTGACATTAGCTTTTGGAGGTGAGTGAATATTCTTGCATTTTGCGAAAGCGCCTGGAACGTTTGGAATAAATTATTATCTTCTATCTTGTTCTGAAAAACTTTGCTATAGCTGGATTCTTTTGTAGTATACGTTACATTAGGCTGTGTTAAATTCAGGGGAGGAAAGTTTTCTGCGGAATTTGTCGGAATTTTGGCTTGTTTCTGGGTGATATTATTTATATGTTTGTGTATCTGTATGTTTATTTGCGTTTTTACATACGTACATTCTATATCAGTCACAAATTACGTTAGATGATATCTTGCATTAAAATTTATATTCTTCGCTTGCAGACTAATACACAATACTCATACACTCCGTTCCCCAAGTATAGCAAAAATATTTGAGAACAAAATTTAAGGAATATATTTAATATTTTTCCATCTTGGAATTACTTAATTAATAATTCTAACCTGATCAAAAATTTGAATATTAAATTTATTATATCATACGCAAAATAAGAAAAACTTTCAAATGAATCTGATTCTGATTTATCTAGAATTAGATCCTGAAAGTATCTGAACAGTAGGATACCATGTTTTAAAACAAAATCACAAAATTGATTGGCTGTTTCAATGTGCTTTTTGCAAACAGTCACAAATATTATTAGGTTATTGTGGCCCCAATCCCAGAACTTTATTAATATACTAGCGGAAGTAACCCATGCCAATTACGTTAGATTGAGAGTAACGTATCTAACAACAGACGGAGGGATACCGCAGCAATCCTTCTCTAATAAAGATGAAAAAAAAATACGATTCAGAGTCTCTTCATTTTTCACTCTGATGCGATATGGAACCCACATAAAAAAATTCAATACAAAAATAAACTAATTCTCTCTTATTATATCAGCAACAATGGCACGCAGTTTCTAATGATTTTCGTCTTTGTAATCAAATGCTCGTAAAAACTCAAGTTCCATCCAATATTTAACCTATATTCAATTTTAATAGATTAAATGCGGCAAAAAATGGATCATAATTAATCAGAAAACAATAAAGTGAAAAAACAAACAAACACACATTCTTCTTTATATATATATATATATACAGATTTAGTAAAACTTACAAATCTTTCATTAACAGAACTACGATTTGAAAGCGAGTATAGGCAACACTTTTTTCAGTAAAGCATTTTTATCTCCAACGCGCGAGACTGTTGCCACTGGGAGAAAATGAGTGCGAAAATTAATATTTTCAGAGTTTTTAATTAATTTCGCGTTTGATTAAATTCGTACGAAGATAGGTACAGTCGAAACGGCTTCCACAAATTTTGGAATCGGGAATAGTATATTTAATGTTTGGGAATGCTATTGTTAATTTCGTTAGAAATTTTTTAAAAAAAACTCTACAATTTGAAAGCGAGCAGTGGCAACAGTTTTCCAAATAAATTAGATTTTTACCACTCGGGAAAATGAGAGCGAGAATTAGCGTTTTCAGAGTTTTAATAATATCTCTGATTTTAACTACTGATTAACTACTTTTTTCTGATTTTTTTTCCGGGGGAGTAAACATAGCTCTTTTCCAGGACCCAGGAAAGAATGGTAGAAAGTTTGGTGACGATAGCTATAATAGTGACTGAGTTAATCACGAACAAGTACACAAATAGATATTCTTCTTTATATATATTGTATTATATATACAGGGCCAGATTAAAACTTTTGAAGACCCTAAGCACAGAAAAGATTTTTGTAGCTCTTCATATACATTTAAGCCTTTCCCCTCCATTCCTTTACTCTCCATACCTTTCCTCTTACTTTAATTTATTACTATTGCATGGCAAAATCTGCAACGAGAAATGTTTATGGTACTTCCTGTCCTGAGTTTCTAAGGACTTTTATGTGGTGCCCCTTTTCCTTAATGCCCTAAACAGGAACTTATGTTGCTTAATGGTTAATCTACTTCTACACATGTAATAAAAGCAAAACCAATTAAAAAGCTGTACATACAAAATGTTAAGATGTAAAGAAAAAGAATAAAAAGTATATTTTTAAACCAATTAGCAAAAGATAAACAAACAAAAAATTCGGTAAGTATGAAGTTATATAAAAATATGAAGGTGTGAATAATATGGAAAATATGTTTTTAAACAATGGGATATTGCAATGAAAAATAAAACACGCAAGGAGTTACGAGCACAGCTGTACAGCATTACATCTCCGTCAACGAATTAAGCATTTTTCAATAATCAATTTACTTTATTCAATACAATAAGTAAGCCATTTAAAATTTATGTTATATGGATATATTATCAACATTTTAGAATAGATGTCGGATCGGTAAGAAAGTAATTTTTAGCCCAGAGGGGACGTAGCCTAAAAGGGCTATTAGTTTCGAAACAACGTTTTGCGTTGTTTTACTATAAATGTCTGTTTCACTTTTCAAATTTTTGCCAAAAAATACTGTTGTCGCACCGCATTATGTTTAAAGAAATTTTTCAAAAAAATTCTGAAAGGTTTCAGATTTTAAATTACATCCAAAGGGGCGTTTTGATACACAATTTCTTACGCCTTACATAAAAAAACGCCTTAGATAGATAAGTTTTTTTTTCCTTCCCGTAGGGTGCTTCAATTGCTCGCTTTTAAATCGCTGGAGTCTGTTCATCAAAATTCATTAAAGATTTACAAAATTTGAAATAGATAATAAAACAAATCCCAAATTCCAAATTTGGGCTTTCAGATGCGCATATTCGGGTGGAAACGTACATTTTTCAAAACTGGATGGCTCTAGGTTAACCGTTGTTTTATCACATTTGGAGAAATATACATACATTTGGAGAAATTTATGCAGATTCTTAATTATTTAATTTCTTTAAATACAGCACTGCAAAATTTGGTGGCAACAGTTTGAAAAGTAATTCAGACTTCTAAAGTTTCCAACCAAAAATCGCAAAACGAAAACAACAGTCCTTCAGGGAGAAAGCCCCCCTTTGGACTAATGATGAAGAATCTGCATGAATGTATGCCCATTTCTCGTATTATGAACAAAAGCCGGTTTCTAGAGCCATCAAATTTTGAATAATGTAATCCTCCACCCGAACATGGGCACCTGGACCCACGAATTTTAAATTTCGGATTTGTTTTATTATCTATTTCACGTTTTGTAAAACTTTAACGAATTTTTGATTAACAAACCCAACGATTTCAAAGCGATCAATGGCAATACTGTATGGAAAATAACATTTTTATCTCCAGTGCGCGAGACTGTCTGTCAGAAATTCTAAAGATATGTTGTTTTTAAACATTTTGTGATATTGCTGTTGAATTGAATTTTATGTGGTTTAAATGCAAAGAACATGATATTTAATAAATGAAAGTAACACACAAAACGTTAAAAAAACGCCTTTTCGGGCGTAATATAAGATTTTATTCTGTTTTTATTATTGTTTTTTAGAATGAAATAAAAGTATTTTTTTTTATACAGAACATGGACTTTAATCAGTTAAATGTCTTTGTTCTAATCTTTGTGGTAACTTCATGATTCCGCGCTAAAAAATTCAATGAAGTGGGAATTCAGGTCATCGTTATTAGTGAAATTTTTACCATTTAACCCTTTGTCGCCGACTGTCAAGTATACGTGCCAGCAAGATGCGTGCCGTCCTCCGTCACTTATCCTACCTGCAGCAACACAAGATTCCAAAGTATTTACTTCAAGGACTTTGTATATCCACGTAAACCAACAAATTTGCTTCAATTATGTGGCTTATCCAGCCCTCCCGCATCTTGGCTCTGGTGTACTTCTCTAGAGGACAAGCAATAGCAGCTTCAGCATAATAGTGTTGCGAAAAATTCGGCGGTTGCGCCTGTATGTAAGCTTTCCGGCATAGCACTAGGGTTGCCATAAAATAATGTATGGTAGGGTTGCCAGATTGGCGATTTTATCGCCCATTTGGCGACCAAATTGGCGATATCCCATGGTCCAATCGGGAAGCTTCTAGAATAATTTCCTGTCGAGATATTTCTCGAAACCTGTGGAACCTAATGAAAAGCTATATAAACCCTTGCGTTTCTGAGAGCCGGCAGTGTGATTAAGAGTGTGATTAAGTGTGTGATTAGTTGTGAGAGTTGTGAGAATAGCTGCTTACTGTCAGTGCTAAGCTATGCGAGAGTTTTGTGAACGGAAAGCGATCGAGATAGTGCTTTGCCGTGAAGCTACCTTTACAGTATAGCTTGACAGTGTATTGGTGATTGTTCCACGGTGTTTATTATAAGTTTAGTGTTGCCGTGAAGCTACTTGTACAGTTACAGCCTGAAGCTGTGTTGCTGATTGTTTCAGCGTAGTGACTGTAGATTTTCGACGCTTTTAAAGGTAATTTTGGAACAGTGCTGTAAATAGTGATTCTTGTAAATAAATTGTGCTTTTTATTGTTCTGCATCGTGTTTTCATCGGATACTCTCAAATCTACGAACCCGTATAAACGCAACAATAGTAAGCCTCTTGTTCTCATGGAGGGGAAGACTGCAGTGAGAGTCATTGAGATTACTAAAAATTAATGGAAATTCGACCATTTCTTTTTTTGGCCAATGACTTTGGCCAAACGTAAACTATAAACAGAATACAATATCGTGACACGACATCGAAATTTTTGTGGTATAAACCCAACGAAATGGAAATCGAAGAAATATGGTTTCATCAGATGGGGATGACAGACCATACAATAAAACCAAACCATACAATAGAATTTGTCAAGATACCTTTTTCCTGGTCGTATGATTTCTAGAAATGATGACTTAAAGCCGTAAAATATTTTCCTCGGACTTTTATGTAATCCAAAATCTATGCCGCTATTTGGCAGACATCATAATCCATAAATAATCTCAGTATGTCTACTTTATATATCGTTAAAAATTTCTCAATTAATTAAATAATAATTTTCGGTGCTGCATTTTAAAATTAAACCTTGCGCATGTGATGGACCACTCTATATAATCAAATTAAAAAGTGTAATGAAATAAGCATATTTTGGGGAGTTGGCGAAAATCGCTCGAGGGTAAGGAACGGAATGTGACAGACACTTACTTACCCAAATATCACTTAACTAAACGATAAGTTGCCTGAATTCCTTAAAATTTTTAGGAGACATATTGATGAAGATTTTATTAAAAGACTGGAAACAAGACATAGGTGTGTCACCGAGCTTCTTCGAAATCTTCCCTTAACTTTCTACCTTCTATACTAAATTTCACTTTTTCGATTTCATTCTCGTAATCGTTGTTCCTATACTTGCTTATCGTGTCTTTTTTCAGCCTCTATTACTGCAGATTCGGTTCTTTCATTCGTGGCTTGAATGAAATTATTAGTTTTGAGAGCTTATTAGTCCAAAGGGGCAACTTGCCCAGAAGGACTGTTAATTTCGTTTTGGCATTTTGTGTTAAAAACTTTAAATGTCGGTTCACTTTTCAGATTGTTGACACCAAATATTATCGCCTGGTATTATATTTAAGGAAATTAAATAATGAAAAATCTACATAAATAGATATATGTTTCTCGCACTGGGATAATACAACGGTACCTAGAGCCATCCAAATTTGTAACATTTGGCGTTTTACCCGGATGTGCTCAATTTCCATACCTGTTTTTTAGTTCAAGCATTAGTTAATGGTTTGTTAGCAAAAAAAAAAGTTTAACTCGTAGTTTTTTATTAACAACTTCTTTATTTAACATATTCAATCATAGGTACACTGCGCAAAAAAAGAAAGGGTTGGCACTTCTATATTCTTCCGTTCTACTGGGCCGATTACTATAAACTATGAATTTCGCAATATTATGTACTACAAATTCATATAAAACTGTGACTGTTACAAGTGTCCCAAGTCTCATAAACACGTTATTCCTGTTCTATTTGAAAGATTTCATAATGAAAATGAAAGTTATACATGAAACCTTCTATATATCGTTAAACAGGAATAAAGCACATATTAATATGGCTCTTATAACTAGACTTACCATAACACTTTTTGGAACATTTTGAAAAAATACACAACAGAAAATGAAATCTGGTAGGAAAAGTATACCGCGGGAAAAAAAAAGGAACAGTTCTATATCTCCCGTTCTACAGAGCCGATTGACGAAATTCAACTTGCGTTTCTGATGTCTCGAAAGCGCGACTTAGGACGTGTATTAGATTTATACATACCATTGTCCTAATATAGATATTTTGACACAAAATAGGACTTTTTCTGAAGTCACATGCCAATTTTTTTGCTTATTTCGATTCTGCGACACAAATTATGCTTAAATATTAAATTTTGTAAAATTTGGTAGGAAATTTATGGAGAAATTCAGAAATTTATCTTGGCGCAGTTTCTTTTTCAGTTTGCGCCAAAATAATTCACTTGGCGATTTATAGCAGCCTATTTTCCTTTCATTTTTTTCATTGTACACCAGCGAAAAAAAAGTCACCTCCATTACTTTCCAATAATTTTAACAAAGTGTGTAAACCACGTTTAGCGTTATTTTCGCTTGTAACGAATATGCTAAAGTTTAAAATGCGGCAATATGTAAAGTCACGTATATCTTAGGAAATTTTGAATAAAAGACTCTAAGTTTTTACAGGTGTGCCTAGAAATACATCTACTTTAAAATTATGTTAAAAATTTTACAGGTTACAACACAGAAATGTTTTCGAAGAATTTACAAAAAATATTTAAAAATACAAATTTTAAAAATAAATCATAAAAATGTGGGAATTAATTGTGGATGAAGCCTAAATTTCGTATTCTGGAAGAAGGAATAAAATTAAGCTTAATAAATATATTATACATATTAATATTAGATGTTAATAAATATTTATCAAATTCAATTAACATCAAGGAGCTAAAATTTTGAGAGATAATTTTTTCAAAACTACTCTGCGATTTTTACAAAACTTGGCAGTTTGGCATAATTTGAGTCGTAGAATAGAAATATGGAAAAAAACAATTGGCATGTCACTTCAGAAAAAGTCCGTTTTTCTGTCAAAATACCTATATTAGAACAATGCTGTATATAAATCCAGTACATATCCTAAGTCGCGCTTTCGAGACATGGAGAAAGCAAGTTGAACTTCGTCAATCGGCTCTGTAGGACGACAGATATAGAACTGCGCCTTTTTTTTTTTTTTTTTCTCCGCAGTGTACTTTCCCTGGCAGATTTCATTTTCTGTTGTGAATTTTTTCAAATGTCCCAAAAAGTGTTTTGGTAAGTCTAGTTATAAGAGCTATTTTAAAATGTGCCTTATTCCTGTTTGAGGATATATAGAAGGTTTCATGTATAACTTTCATTTTCATTATGAAATCTTTCAAATAGAACAGGAATAACGAATGTATAAGACTTAAGACACTTGTAACAGTCATAGTATTATATGAAGTTGTAGTTCGTAATATTGCAAAACTCATAGTTTATTTTTTCGAGTGGGGGGGGGATTGTTGAATCGAAGAATGCTTCTCAATCATGTATAGTTTTATTGTAGTTTGTGTTGACCTTTTTTTGATCAGTGTTATATTTACATAGCCTACTTGAATGAAAAATGGAGATGGGGCGGAGGAGGACTGATCATAAATAGCATAAATAGTTTCCTATAAGGCCCCGTTACATATGAAGATACGATACATTTTTTTTTCCTTTGTTAAAGAGGCCGCGGTGTAAAATGCATTTTCATAGTGCCATATGCTTTTACCGCACAAGTTGGCATTCTACCCTCAACATTTGCATTCCTATGACACATACGAATTTAAAATAATGAATTTGCTGGCCAAGAAGTATATGTATATTTTAAATACCCCCCAAATCTTCGTTAACGATTATTAGTCCAAAAGGGGCTATTACTCTCGAAACGGGATTTTGTAGTATATAAATGTCGGTACACTTTAGATGGTTTATTCATTTTTCAAATTTTTAACACCAAAAGTTGTCACCCTATATTATTTTTTAAGAAGTAAACAATAAAGAATGCACGTATGTATGGTTCATCACATTATGAAAAAATGTCAGTGTCTAGAGACATCAAATTTCGAATAACATAACCCTCCACTCTAACATGCGTACTTGGAAGCGAGAATTTTGAATTTCGAAATTTGTTTTACAATTATTTTTTATTTCATATTTTGTAAAATTTTAATGAATTAATTTCAACGATTTGAAAGCTAACAGTGGCAACACTGTTCGAAATAAAACCTTTTTTATCTTCAGCACGTGAGACTGCTGCCATTCGGAAAAATGTAAGATATTTATCTTTCAATTTTAATTAATAAACTTGACTCTATGGAAGCAATATATTGCGAAAAATAAAACACTTTTATCTTCCTCGCGCTAATGTGTCACCATTCAGTAAAGTCTAATATATTTTCAAATATAATCTAGAAATTTACTGAGTAATAAACTAAGCGATTTAAAAGCAATGAACACAGTTCTTAAGAATATTTTCTTCTACTCTTTAATGTGATTGATTTAAATAAATATGTATTAAAATCAGAAGATGTCTAATTAGAAATATTCAATACTTTTACGACAATACACTAGCGGGACTCATTGAAATCACTATATACTTTATCTTTTTTATGATAACTTTTTTAGGCGGCTGACCGCGGAAGTGACTAGTTTTTAAAGAAGTAATATAGTAAATATAATGATAAGTAAGGCAATCCCTAACACTCTATCGAGAATTGTAAAGAAACCACAAAAGATAATAATAAAAAGAGAAAAAAAAAGTTTTGTAAGCTATCTTACTAAGAAAACTGAACGTTCAAATGATAAACTGAGCAAAGAATGGAAAAAATAGGAAAATGCGCAACTGAGATGCGCAGAAGAGATAATTAGAAACCGTCTGCTTCGTCTCAACATACTAAAGATCCATTCAAATTTTTTCTTTTTCTTTCTAAGTCAACAAAAATTTTCTAAACACTTTAAAGTTTATAACTTTTAACTGGTTTGGTTATAATCTTTTAATCTATTATTTACATACTCAATTTAATCTTCAAAATTTCGTGATAATCAGTTTAAATTGTGCTTTGTAACTGTAATAAATAAAAATTAATGTAGTATCTAAATGGGATTAAACAAAATTGAATTCGTGAAAAAATATAGAATGCAGTGCACTAATTTTAATGCCTTTTTTAAATTCAGCATCCAAAATTACGCAAAGTTTAATTGAAATCTTTAAATTTCAAGAAATTCGCTATCATTATTTTCTACTCAGCTGTGGGCAAAGAATTTTGGCATATTTCAACAATCATGTTTAGTGATTTCACTTTAAATACGATGAATGTCATCAATACCTGTAAAGCACACAAAAATTCAGTATATTCATAAATAGCCTAAGCATTTTATTACTCTTTAACATAATAACGATATGGCTAATAAAAATTGTTGTCAGTTTGATCAAAGAATTTGAGAACCCTCAGAGCGCGTATATGATTGTCTTCTTTTCTCAAGATTCAATTTAATATTATTTTCATGTATTTTTATAAACTACAGTATTTGAGGACAGAGAAAGCATTAAAGCAAGAATGCTCACACATTAATGATAAGACACCTAAGGGTGTAAACTGAGAACGAGCCGTCAGCTCCGAAGTTCCAAACGTGACAAATGAGCGGGAATAACGCTTTATCACGGCGACCATTACCGCTAATAACCAACGCTATGGTCGCGCCATCTTCTGGTGGACGTGTCAATAACTCGATTGCTTTGTCGAAATAAAAGGGAGCAGAAAATTGAGCATTGAATTCAGAGGTTGACGCTCCTTTTTTTCTCAGTTTTTGTTTCTTGTTGTTATAAGACAAAAAGAATATAAAAGATTACGGAGATAAAAGACTGAACAGATTTACGTCAAAAGAGCAAACAAACTTTGAAACAAAAGATGAAATTTATTTATTCTATTAACGGTATCAATGGAAAATATTATTCTCGCTTTTAACGCATTTTATTTAGTCCCTAACATCTGTAGCCCTCCCCCCCAGACTTTTTACTGAAGTATAGTAGTTTCCAAGAGTGCTGGGGATACTTTCGATTATGCAGTAAAAATAATAGCACACATTGTTTAAATTAGATTATTGACTGTATTTTTTATTTTAAATAATTTTGTTACGAATTTCACATTTATTTGACTATTTATTTGGAATTGTAATTAAAATTCCTTTTTATTTTCCCGTGCAACGCAGACGATTTTTGAAGAGAAAGCTACGTCAAAAAAAATATAT
>KK122338.1:199520-213531 GCA_000611955.2 Stegodyphus mimosarum
TTTTTTTTTTTTTTTTTTTTTTTTTTTTCGTATAGTGTTGCTATTTCTCGCTTTGAAATCGTTGAGTTTGTTAATCAAAAATTCTATAATGTCTGATAAAATATGAAATATATAATAACACAAATTCCAAATCAGAGCTTCCAGTTGCCCATATTCGGTGTAGGAGTATATTACTCAAAATTTGATGACTCTAGGTACCTTTGTTTTATCACAACGCGAGAAACATACATACATTTATGCAGACTGCGTTATTTAATTTCTTTAAATATATTACAGGCTTTAATATTTGGTGGCATCAGTTTGAAACGTGAATCGACGCAAAATGCCAAAACAAAATTTATAGCTCTTCTGATCTAACGCCCTTAGGCCTAAAAAAGGGGGTTAGCAACAATGAAAATAACAGCAGACTGGAAGTTTGGGAGCTCAGCGGGAACGTAAAAGAGCTTTAACAAACTTTCTTGGGTGCTCATTAAAATCTGAAATCTTTCATATTTTTTATTTACTTATTTATTTCATTTCAATCTTTTATTTATGTGGAGAGTAGGATTTTAATGGAATTACAGATATTAACCACAACAGGTATCCTGAGCGAATTAAGATTTTATGAGAAAGCACCAAAAAAAAAAGTTTATGTAAACTTATTCAATGAAACAAATACTAAATTTTTAAATTTTACGTGAAGTTTTCATTTTTAAGTTTTACTAACACGATGTAATTCAGAATTCCTTTTGATTCACTAGCCTTTGTATGAATAAATCCCAGACTTAATAAGAAAGAAGTGGCTTAAAGGAGTAAAAATAATAATCGGATCATACACCAGCCAACTGCAATTCCGTTTCTCTCTGAAATGTCTGAAACAAGAGAAACTATATTGCCGGAGAGAATCCCGTTTCAGGGAACTAGGAAAGGAAAGAGATTGTTCCAGATCATTATTTCACTCAAATGATCAATTTGGAAATGGGTGTACTTAGGTGTAAGAGAATAGAATTTCCCCCAAATTTCCCCGGTTTGTGGAAAATAATCGCAAGACAAACGCAGGATTTCGAAAAAGCATTTTAAATTAGTCATTAAATTACGATGGATTTCGAAGATGAATATTTTTAAAACTCGGAAATAAAATGACTGCGTCTCTGAGACAGACACTTTACAGAATAGCAATTACTAATTTCACGTGATTTCTAATATATTCGGCAGTACACATATTCAGTATTAAATGATTTTGAATATAAGACTTAGAAAGGAGATTTAAATATATAAGTTTTGCATATTAAATATATACAATCTGTAGTATTTGTCCTTAAAAATACGGAAAACAGCCCAGATGGTAATTTTTATTTCAACTTATGTAGTCGAAATCTTCTGTTGAGGTTTCAGAGTCTGAAAAAGTAAAAAACAGCAATGGTTTTATTAAAATGAACGACAGTAACTCTAAATTTTTATGACATGATTACCATTAACAAATACCTTGGTGTTTCAAAGGTACTCCACAGTTGAACTGACAGTTATTTACCAAGAATAAAGAAATAATTCACCTCGACAAATAAATTTCACTTTTAAAAATGTAAAAATAAAAATCGTACTGATGATTTTTGAACGGCAAAGAATAGTCGAAGAATTTTACTCAAGAAGGACAGTAAAAGATTTGTTACTTTACATAAAAGCAATTGATGAAATTTCTGAAAAGAACTCACAGAATAGACCAGAAAAAGCTCCATCTGGTAGCAGGTTTCTGCATACCTTTCACACAATGAACTTAGTCTCAAGATGTTGATTGCAAAGAAAATTGCAACTTTCATCAAATAGTCTGTAAGAAATTTCTCCCACCTTCTTAGCATGCCTTCGTAGGGTGACGGCCAGCATACTCGGCACGTATCTGAGGTTCGAGTTCTGGCGAGAAGATTGCTCATTTTTCACGTCTCTCAGCATAGAAAAAAAAAAAAAAAAAACTAATGTCTCTGCAGTGGCGCTCGAACTACCTCTTTTTCCCCCCCCCCAGAAAAAAAAAAAAAAAAAAAAAAAACTAATGTCTCTGCAGTGGCGCTCGAACTAAAAATGGTGGTGGATGATAATTCTTCACCACTAGGATTTGGCGACTGGGTCCCCTAATCCCCAGTCGCCCTTTAAAAGGGGGAGTATATAGGGTATTTCTTCCGGCTTCTTAGCATGCCTTCGCTGTGCAGCACACTCGGTGCATATTCTAGAGGTCCGAGGTTCGAGTCCCAGGGAGGGAATTGCTAATTTTTTATGTCTCCTGCTTCGAAATAACCTAATGTCTCTACAAGTCTTTTACACTATAGAGGTTCTGTTAGAGGTTACACTGTAGGGTTCCTCACTTTTATTCTGTCATATTAAGTGTCGAGGAACGTAGTGAACTGCTAAGCGAATTATCGCTTATTTCAAAGGACAGAGATCTTAAACTAAAGAAAGGTTAATTACCCTTTATTCACTCAAAATAAGATTAACAGTCGGCCCCTTTCTTCGGGCTTACAACAAAGCCTCCACTTGGGCTTAAACTCAAAATGTAAGAAATAAGAACTAACTAATGACTAACTAAAAAGATTTAGCCGAAGTTAACACAGTTTTTAACTAGTTGGCCCGTAATATTAAATTAGCCAGCGAACTATCAAAAGGCACGTAATACGGCTGAGCGTAGTAACAGCTTAGAGAGACGTAGCCCAAAGGCAAACGCGCGCTACTCGGGAATCCTCAGTCTCTTTGTCGAAGTCAGTGGAACTTGACTTAAATACTATTTTTCTTCTCATTTGCATTTAACCCTGATTCTAAAAACTCATTGTGGTAGGAAGTTGTAAGTTGAAGCTAGGTGAGACAGGAAAGACACATTAATTTAAAAAAGTGTTATAAATTTAAAATATACCTTACAGAGTCATTAACTTATTTTGAAGGAGGAGACATAAAAAATGAGCAATGCCCTAGTTGAGACTCGAACCTGGAACTCTCGATTACGTATCGAGTAAGCTTCCAGTTACGTCATGAAGGCATGCGGAAAGGAGGGAGAAAACCGCCAAATGTTATTAAGGTAAATATAGGTTAATTAACATTCTATAAATATCGAACATAACTCCGACTTGCTTAATTACAGTGAAATGTCTTTTCAAGAACGTAATTTGTTTCTGAGAGCCGTTCGTCCTCTTGACATGTTCGTAAACCGAAAACTATTTTCCATTTAAGAATTAGTATAAAGTAGATTAACTTGTTCTTGGACCACAGATTATTTCTCATTTAAACTTACTATAATACTGTTACGAATTTCACATTTATTTGGCTATTTATTTAGAATTGTAATTAGATTTGCTTCATGTTGCCTTAGCAACGCAGACGATTTTTGAAGAGAAAGCTACGTCGAAAAAAAATAAATAAAAGAGTGCATGCACTTAATGCTTCATAAATAAATATCTCGTAATTACTGTTGCCATCCAGAAAAATCTAGAAAAATCGTGTTTGTTCTACTGATAATTAAAAAGCTTATAAAAGCCGAGGTGAAGAACCTCATCTCAGTTGTAGTTGTTGTTGTTGCTGTTATTACTTATAGCTGTAAGAAAGCGAACTGCTGTTTGTTTACTTAATGCTGTATTAATTGTAGCGATTTCGCTGTGAGATAGAATTATTGTATCTGCTTTGAACTGAGTTTTTGCTAAACGTTTGAGATATTGTGATATTGTGCGAAGATCTGTGAAGAAATATTTCAGCATTTTAATTTATTTCTTGTGGAAAGAACAAATTTTTGTTAACTTTTTAACGACTTGTGCATTCAATATATAACGAACCCGTACGCACGTAACATCTTTTCTTGGAATGCAGCAAAAGCAATCACAAGCTGTCTCAATTGTTCTTCCATTGCTCTCGTGAATGGCATTCAAATCCCACTTCTGAGACCAAAAATTGTTTTGTTTTTTTTGACGTAGCTTTCTCTTCAAAAATCGTCTGCGTTGCTAAGGCAACATGAAGCAAATCTAATTACAATTCTAAATAAATAGCCAAATAAATGTGAAATTCGTAACAATACACTAATGTCCACAAATTAAAGGCAATTCAGAATCACCTGTAGAAACATCGCGTGTAGAAATATCGCACATATCTTCAAAGAATAACTTAAAAATTACAAGCCATCAGATGACGCCGATAGTACGCCACAATGGTGAGGGTATAAGAATATGTATAAGTATATATAAGAATAGTTGCAAAGAAGTAAAGTTGTTCACAAGCGTTCTGTAAGCCGCTCAGTGCCACAACCGAATAGTTCTGACACAGAGGATGCATGCTGATGATTTTCTACGTGGTAGAAAATCGGCCGCCTGGAATGCGAGAGTACTCAGATAGAAATATCCGCGGAACTTAGAATAACCCAAAGCGTTCTCTCTAGGCTTTGGCAACGATTCCCAAAATCATGGAAATGTCAGTGGACGTAACAGTACAGGTCACTCCCCCCCCCGAGCTACAACGGCGACTGACGACCGGTATTTGAAGGTAACTGCCAAAAGAAGCAGACGGAGTACAGCATCAGACCTGTCTCCTCAACTATTTTCAGCCATGGATGCTACAGTTTCAAGGCAAACCATTACAGACGTTTGAACAGATTGGTCTATATGTTCGCGTACCTGTCAGATGTGTTCCGCTCACGATAGCTCATTGTAGCTAGCGATTAGCCTGGAGGAGAGAACATGCAATGTGGACATCGCCATAGTGGGCTTGTGTGATGTTTTCCGACTATTTCAGGTTTAGCTTGCAGTTTGATTCACGTCGGACTTTCATATGAAGAACTCCAGGTAACCGCTACCACCAAGACAGGAACACTGAACAACACCGTTACGTTGGTGCAGGATTGTTCGTTTGGGGTGGAATTATACTGGACTCCAGAACAGATCTGCATGCTCAGGTCATAACCATTCTAGGCCAAATTTATCGGGATATCATTCTGGAACGACATGTACTTTTGTTTATGGGTGCCAAGGGCGCAGTATCTGTGTTTATGGATGACAACGCCCGTCCTTAAACGCCCGTGCAAACATTGTAAAGGAACGCCTTCAGTCAAATTATCGTGCTGATATCACCCGTATGGAATGGCTACCAATCTCACCTGATTTGAATCCGATAGAGCGTGTATGGGAAATGCTTGGCTGACGAAGTGCAACGGGTCAAGAATCTCCTATATGTGTACCAGAACTTCGGAGAGTACTGCTTGCTAAATGGAGTAATCTTTCCCGAGATCAGCTCGATAATTTGATACTCAGCACGCCTAGGCGTTGTATGGACCGTATTTCGTCGTCTGGGAGACATATAATGTACCAACCATGTAATGTTAAGTTTTTGTATGGGAGACATTTTTTGTAATTGTTCCCGGGAGCAAAATCGTAGTGTTTATAAATGGTATCATGCATACACCACTTTTTTGTTCTTTATCTTTTGTTTAATAAATGGGCTTTATAAGACACATTTGTTTTGTTTCTGAACGTTTATTTGCAGGAGCTGGCATTATCCTTAATTTATGAACATGAGTGTAGTTCGCGCACAAATTCTTAACACAAAATCAATAGAAATAGTTAAATGAAAATAATCTAAAATTTATTTAAATTAATTATTTATTAAATAAATTTAATAAATAATAAATAAAATCAATGGAAATAAATAAGATAAAAGTGGCAAATACCTTAATAAGTACCTTAATAAGCAGTTAAAATAAGACGAAAACTTAATTAAATCTTTACAATACTATGCGATAGAGAGTGGCAGCGGGTAACTGTCTTTCATTTGTGTCATCTTTTTATTTTTTTTTTAGTCTTTCAACACCACTCGACTCTTATTGGCAGTCAGTGGGCTCCGATTCCTCCAAAATTTGCCCAAGGTGATATATTACTTACAATTTAAATGTTTCTAATGTGAGACATGACACCGTAATTCGAAATGTTCATCAAGCTTGGTACATAAAACTTGCTACAGCTTTAGGGTGATGTTGTTACATGAAGACTTTGCATTTTTCCCCATTTTGCATAAATTTCATAATCAAGCAACTTGGATCGCTGTCTCTTCCTCTGAAGACATTTCCCTTACAGTCGCCTTTTATTGCTGCTTCTTAAACTGTTAAAGTACAGGGTGGTTATAATTAAAGTAACTCTATTCAGAACTCTGTAAAACCCGTTCTAAATATCGGATTTTGATGAAACTTCGTATATACGTACGTTATATCGACTATGGGGATACAGTCGTGCGCCCTGGAGATAAAAATGTTTTTTCTGTACAACGTTGCCATTGCTCGCTTTGAAATCCTCGAGTTTGTTAATTCCAAATTCGTTAAAGTTTTACAAAATATGAAATCGATAATAAAGCAAATTCCAAATTTGAGCTTCCAGATGCCCGTATTCGCAGTAGGGTTACGTCATTCAAAATTTGATGAACCGTTGCTCAGATGCCGTTGTTTTATCACAATACGAGAAACATACGCACATTTATGCAGTTTCTTCATTATTTAATTTCTTCAAGTATAATACAAGATGATAATATTTGGTCGCAACAATTTGAAAATAGAAACGGACATTCAGAGTGAATCGACGCAAAATCGCAAAACGGAAACAATAGTCCTTCAGGAACAAAGATCATTTGGACCATTTGGACCCAAGAAACAGTTTTTCACGTGGTGTTCTCAGATGAGTCACGCTTCTTTTTATCCAGTGACAGTCGCCGCATACGTGTGTGGCGTCGACGTGGAGACAGATCTAATCCGGCAGTAACTGTGAAACGCCGCACCGCGCGACAACGTGGTATAATGGTTTGGGGCGCTATTGCCTAAAATTCTAGGTCACCTCTAGTTCGTATTCAGCGCACTATGGTGGCCCAACGATACTTGGATAATGTACTGCGGCCGATGGCAATGCCCTACCTTCGGGGGCTTCCTAATGCAATTTTTCAGCAGGATAACGCCCGACCATACAGTGCTCGCATATGACAACATGCTCTGCAAGGCATACAGACGCTTCCCTAGCCACCGTACTCTCCTGACCTGCCACCAGTCGAACATGTGTGGGATGTGATTGGACGTCGTTTGCAAACTCTGCCCCTGCCTCTTTCAGAAGAAGAACTGTGGCAAATGGTTGAAAGGAAATGGAGAGCCATTCCTCGGGCCACCATCCGCACTCTTATTGACACTATGCCTAGACGTGTTTCTTCGTGCATCGCTGTCCGCAGTGGTCCTACATCCTACTGAGCCGACGCCGTTCTCGCTCTGTATTCTGACTATCATTTTGAAATAAAGATCACTTATTGTTGCTTGCTGTCTCTGTCTTTTTTCCAAATTTCATCACTTTCTGACCACTCCTTCTTGGTGTTGCATTTTCAATGTCGAGCAGTGTATATATATATACTTTTGGTGCCGCTGATTGCCGCCAAAAGGGAGGTGCACATCTACATGTTATAGCAGTCCTGTATACAAAGCTTCAACGCTTTGAGGCTACTCGTTTTTGAGTTATGCGAGCTACATACATACGTACGTACGTACAGACACCATGAAAAAATCTCTTCTGAATTCATTTTGAATCAGTTTTGTAATTCGTTTGGGGAAAAAGAGTCCTTTATTCTGTCCTTACGTACAGATGTTACTCAAAAACACCGTTAAATTGCATTCGATAGAGGTCAAGATGGATATTTTCGTTTAAATATGGTACCCGGAGTTTTTCGTGATTACAATACTTCCTTTTCTTCGTACAAGGAAGTGAAAATATGCGACATTTACTTTAAAAAAAATCATTTTATGAATGCCTTGTAGTTTACATGTCTTTTCATTTCATCGCCACATCATGAACTAACAAGACTGTTTAGTATACAAGACAGCGCTCTCTAACAACGCTACAAATTAACCTTTCAGAGATTTCTGAACAGAAAATTTTGGCATCATTTGTCACTTTAAAATGAATTCTTCTATAACCCAGCCGATGCGAGCACATTCTAATCTACTAAAACTGGTGATCCTTCAATATCTGGTGAATTACTTTATTATGCATTGCATAGCAGACAGTTAGATGCGAAATTTAACGAATCGGATGCTAAACTAGAACGTAACTTTTGAAAGTAAATAATTTGACCTGAACTTATTGTCTACATTTCCATGTGAAGTGGAAGGAAATTCGTGTTCGTTAATTTTAGTTTGTTTTTTAAGCTGAAGGTACGAATAAATCTTAGTTGTTTGATTTTATGTAACTATTTTATTCTTTCTAACTTTCCGAGTTTTTAGTAAATTGGTTTGGTTTATTTGATTACACCAAAGCAAGTGACGGCTTTATCGGAGAGATGCTTTTCTGGAAGGCTTTCTAAGGGAAACTGGCTCGTATATACATTACTCATGGGCAAAGCCAAAGAAAGGTCCATGCAACCAGCGCATTTGTCTGACATAGACTAGGACTTTAACCGCTCGGCCGTTGATGGATTCATCAATTTGTAATAGAAGCCGAGAGGAAAATTCATCTCGAAAAATTTTTATTTTGACTTCTTTAGTTTCAGCAAACTCTAGTTTAACCTTATAAACTTCATTGCTTGATCTACCTAAATTACGTTGCTATCATTACACATTTCAAAATTCATCATTAGGGAGGTTCCTTGACAAAAGCCCACTGGACGAAAGCGCACGCGACAAAAGCTCACAAAAAAAGTCCCCACTGTGACAATTGCCCACGCGACAAACACCCACACCGATGAAAGCGCACGTCGATAAAAGCCTACATTGATATAAGCCCACACTGATCAAAGCTTACATTATCAAAAGGACACAAAAGTTTTTGTCACTACAAAATTGATTTAAAATTGTAGTTGTAATAAATGGAATATTGAGCTCTGGATATGAATGTCTCAAAAATATGTTAGTTTGATATTTTTTCTAAATAATGAATTTTTACAGGATATGTGTTTCCTTTCCTAAATCTAAATGAATTAATGTTTAATATGTAACAACAGCATAAAACCCACAAAAGAAATGTTCTTCGTAATTCTGCTGACGACATTCCGGAAAGTGCTTCCAGTTTACCTGCACAAAACATATTTTCTTCACATTGTATCTTATGACAGTGTATCTTTCTTCAGTCTATCTTTCAGTGTGTACCTGGAGTAATTGACAATAACACTTGATGAAGATTCAAAACAGAATTTATTCGCCAATATTATATAGAAGAGTTTCAAAGACACAGTCGTCGAAAAACTACAATAAACATGCTAAAACAATCAGCAACACAGCCTTCAGACTATAATGGTGAAGACAGCTTCACCTCAAAGTACTAAAGTAGAGCTCCCGACTCGGTAGATCGCTCTCAAGATAATCTCTGAACTGAAGACACACTCTTGCACTCAAGATACTACTTTCTTCGCGTACAGGCAGGGTATATATAGCTTTAACCTAGCTTCGAGAATATTCCAGAGGAAAACTGTTAAGAATACATTCTAGAACATTCTCGCTCCGTCTATGGTATATCTCCAATTTTGTCACCAAATATCGCCAAATGGGAGAATTCGCGAAATCTGGCAACCGTAGTCCCGCTTTGCGAGGAAACTATCTCACCGCAGCTGAGCATTTCGCAACAATATTCTTTACAACAAATATATGGCGCATACGGTTGACTCAACTTTTCCTTTATTTCACTTATTCAGAATTTTTTATTCGTATAAAAAGGTGTAGTTGGGGGGGGGATTATTTTACGTGTTTCTACTTTTCTGATTATTAAATGAAGGTTAATCAGCAATATAATGAAAATACACCTTCTAATTTTTTCAAGAATTTGCGATCCACACAATGGTGTAGGTGTGGTAAGCTAAAAAAACGGTCTAAAATATTTATTATAACTTAATAATAAATACGGAATACCTACTTAACCTACCTCACCGTACTTAAAAAAACTTAACTCCTTTAAAACCGCGCTTAAAGCAAAACGCAAGATACAAACATAATAATAAAAGTCACAAATATAATCATTTCAAATAATGCATTTCTTATGATTTTGCCATTTTGAAGGAGAAAAACTTCGTTTTCCTGAAGAGATAAACTGAATGTATAATTTATATTTTCAGTTATCGTGCGCTTCCAATGAAGGTGCATGTGTCGTTTGCACATTCATCGAATCATTTGCGTAAGTAAACACAGTCGCATCGATTGTGAAAAGCCGATTTTTCAGTCTAGCTGGCATCGGTGCTCCATAAATATGTTTCTTTTAGTATGCGTATGCGTGTCTTGGGTCTTACCAAAGGCGGTCGCACCAAAATGTCTTGGTGGTCCACCGGTCGATCGTGATCTACTTTACTATCCCCTCGTTGCAAAACTGAGCCCTTTATGAACTACCAAAAATGTATTCGGAGAATTCCAAACGATTATTGCTCTTACCTGACCATCATCTTTGCATACGCACACTTAAACGGATTTAAAATTAACTGTATTAAAAAATTATTTAATAGCACTTAAACCTCCATTAGGTGACAAAGAAAACGTATTAAGTTATATTTTTATTTTTTTAAGAAATTTTGAACTTTGTAATAACATAAAAGATAATATTTGAAAGCAATCCAAAAACACATACGAACATAAACATATGCTACTGTAGGTACGATGCTAATAATAGTTACATAGTGTCTAAACTAAAAACTGACGAAGGGGATTTTATTGACGTCATCGAAAAACAGAACAGAATTGCTTACTTGCGTCACTCAGACTATAATAGCTCATTCTTTTAAAATAGCGTTGGATTGCATATTTTGGTTCCATAAAGTAGGTGGAGAAAATAAATTTCTGAAAAATATCTCGGCAGCAAGTTCTTTCGTATGTAAGCGCGAAAGTGTGATTCATTAAACAGAAAATCAAAAACATTTTAATTTAAAATTTAGCACAATTTTCATTCAAGAAGAACGGTTGATTCGCAAATACGAATTTCCGAAAAAATAAGTAAATAAATAAAAAAGAATTCGAAAGTTTTCAGATTTAACATTACGCCCAAAAGGGCGTTTTTTTAACGTTTTGCGTGTTACCTTTATCCAGTGACTTCGCACTTAAACGATAAAATTCAATTCAACAGCAATATCGCAAAATAATTTTAAAATGAGCGTATCTTTAGAATTTCCAAAACACAGTCTCGCGCACTGGAGATAAAAATGTTTTTTATTTTCGTACAGTGTTGCCATTATTCGCTTTGAAATCGTTGAGTTTGTTAATAAAAAATTCGTTAAAGTTTCTGATCTATTTCATATTTTATGAAATAGATAATAAAACAAATTCTAAATCTAGGCTTCCAGATGTCCATATTCATGTGGAAACGTACGTTATTCAAAATTTGACGGCTCTGTGTACCTTTGTTTTATCACAATGCGAGAAACAATCAAACATTTATACAGATTCTTCATTATTTAATTCTTTAAATATAATACAGGCCTCTAATATTTGGTGGCAGCAATTTAAAAAGCGATTTGCCGTTTATAATGAATGAATGAATCAATCAATCAAGTCACGGTAGTGAATGCCTGGAAGTTCTGTCTGGAACTTTGCAGGCCTTACGGACTGGAGGAAACGGCGTTCGCCAAAGTCCTCATCTACTTTCTTCTTGCTTAAAAGCAAGATTGTTACAGAAAATACAGAAAAAAAATAATGAATCAACTCAAAATGCCAAAACGAAATTAATAGTCCTTCTGTGCAAATTGTTCCTTTGGACTAAAAATTCCTGAATTTTTTTAACAGCACCTGCACGATTCTATAGGGATGTTTAGTAGATAACACTGCATGTGGGTTATCTTGTAAAGATTCTTCTTTCTTACCACGCATGTAATTTGTAATTCGTCATCGTACTACTCTATTTTGTTTGAATGCATGTAATGCCTAATCTGCTATTTTCAAAAAGAATCATTTCATGAATATTAACATAACATAAAACTTTGGGTATTAACATAAAATTAGCATATTGACATAAAAATTTGTGTTAAACTTCAAAATAAGATAACAGAGAGGCAGCACATGTTGAAACAACTTTATCGCAATCACTGATTACATCACATGCAGTATTACGAATGATGTAAGGGATTCAGAGATGACCGATAATGAATGGATCATGATTTCTATTCAAGGCACCCAATGAACCTCAATAGACGAAACCCGTGTGGCTCAAATTCATGAAATTATGTGTTCATATCAATGGCTGACTATACAAGAAATTGCTAATGAATGAGACATTTCGATTGGATCATGTCATAACACTTTGATCGGGAAATAGGATATGGTAGGATAATAGCAAACGATTCGAGTTGCTGCAAAATTCGTCCAACATTACCTGACTCGAAAAAATAATCGCATTGCCATTTACACAGACCTGTACCATCGCCCAAATGAGGATGAAGATTTCACGAAAAGAATAATCAGAAGTGACGAAACATAGTTTATTGTTTTCATCCATACATGTAAAAAAGAAAGTCTGTTTGTTTGTTCGCTAATAACTCAGTCGCTACTATCGTCACCAAACTTTCTACAATTCTTTTCTGGGTCCTGGGAAAGGTCGACACCCACTTTCCCTCCCAAAAAAAGTAGCTAAAATCAGAGACATTAATTAAAAACTTTGAAAAACGATAATTTTCGCCCTCATTTTTCCGACTGGCAACAGTCTCGAAAACTGGAGATGAAAATCTGCTTTATTTCGGAAGCTGTTGCCACTGCTCGTTTTTAAATCCTAGATTTTATTAATAAAGAAATTCTAAGTTTTACAATGAAATAAAAATATCATTGCCAAACATTAAATACATTATTCCCGTTTCCAAAAATTCGTGGGAAGCCATTTTGACTATTCTCACCTTCGTACGACTTTAATCAGCGGAAATATTAATTAAAAACTCTGAAAGCGCTAATTTTCGCACTCATTTTTCCGAGTAACAACAGTTGTTGAATTGAGGGTAAAAATGTTGGGGGTAAAAATGCTTTATTTCGAAAAGTGTTGATGCTGCTCGCTTTCAAATCATAGAGTTTGTTAATCAAAAATTTGTAAGCTTTACAAAATATATACATATAAAGAAGAATGTCTGTTTGTTTTTGTTTGCGTTATTGATTTTTGATCAATTGTGATAAATTTTTTGCTACATTAAATCGTCTAAAATTGAATATAGGTAAAATATTGGATAGAATTTGAGCTTTTACGACCATTTGATTAGAAAGACGAAAATCATTTAAAAATGCGTGGCATTGTTGCTGATATAATGAGAGAGAATTAGCTTATTTTTCTATCGAAATTTTTCATGTGTGTTCCATATCGCGTCGGACTGAAAAATGTATGACTATGAATCTTATTTTTTGCATCGTTATTACAGAAGAATTGCAGCGGCATTGTTTCTCTGTGTTGTTAGATGTATTACTCTCAATCTAACTTAACTGGCATCAGGTACTTCCGCTAGAATTAAAATAAAAGATTTTTCTGTTGAATTGAAAAAGTTCAAAGCCGAAAAAAGCGCAATAGATTACATCAAAAATCAAAGTCATTTTGGTCGTCTTTTTGGGTATCGAATTATATTATCTACTATAGATATCTGCCAGTGTATCTTTGGTATTAACACGAAATACTGGGACTGACTTGAGAATTCTGCACTTCGCCGCAATCGAATAACCAGTTGTTTTCTGAAAATCTCGATATTTAGTTCCCAATTAAAAGCTAGTCTCGTGTCAGCGTTTCAATTATTATACAGATCGACCCTTCAGTAATTACTTCACTTATATCTGCCTAATGTTCTGGGTTTTAGAGATCAATTTAATAGCTAAATTCAGAATGGATATGATGAAAAATACCCTTTTGGAAGCATAGTCCCAGACAGAATTTTCCTTCGGAGTGCATCTAGGACAATCAAAGGCTCAAAATCGATGATAGATCATAAATAAAATTAGCAATTTAAAGTCTTTAATGTGCTATAAAAATTAAAGTGCTCTATAAATATTTACAAACAATATATTTAAAAAGATTAAAAATTCTTAAAATAAATTTAAAAATTTGTTATTATAATTATATTA
>KK122338.1:216046-253038 GCA_000611955.2 Stegodyphus mimosarum
TTACGCCCAAGGCGTTTTTTTAACATTTTGTGTGTTGCCTTTATTTATTAAATATCATGTTCTTCGCACTTAAACCATAAAATTCAGTTAAAGAACAATTTCGCAAAATAATTTTAAGCTAAGCATATCTTATCAAATTTGGGCTTAGTATTTCCTATACACAGTCTCACGCGTTGGAGATAAAAATGTTTTTTCTGTACACTGTTGCCATTGCTCGCTTTGAAATCTTTGAGTGTGTTAATAAAAAATTCGTTAATGTTTTACAAAATATGAAATCGATAATAAAACAAATTCCAAATTTCAAATTTGGGCTTCCAGGTGCCCATATTCGCAGCAGGATCACGCCATTCAAAATTTGATGGCTTTAGGTACCTTCGTTTTATCAAAATGCTAGAAACATACATACATTTATGCACATTCTTCATTATTTAATTTCTTTAAATATGTTACAGGGCTGCAATATTTGGTGGCAACAGTTTGAAAAGTGAACCGACATTTAATATTTCCGATGCAAAATCGCAAAACGAAAACCATAGTCCTTCAGGGACAAAGCCCCTTTTGGACTAAAAACTCTTTCAGTTTTTAAAAAATGTAATCAAAAGAAACTTGAATTGAGAAACTATTTCATTTTAGTGCTTTTTCATGGCAGCTAGTACATAGAAGTATTATAATTTTAATATGTTTGATGCTCAGATGCCCGGATTTTTGTGTAATAATAAGAGAGATATTTTGTTTTATTTTACAAAATAAACTATGATAACAAATTCTTTAAAATTTTCAGAATTAAGGATTGAAATACTGGTAACCTAGGTTACTTATAAATTGCCAAATATAACCTAAAATGTTGATAAGTAAGTTGACACATTTTTTATCCACAGTTCACTAAATAACACATCAGTATGATGCACATAGGCCTTTACCTTCTATGAGGCATACTAAGTATGCATAGCATTTTTTTTTTTTTTTCAAGAAAGAGAAATCTCAGCAACTAAGTTATTATTTGCAGTAAAAAGTGCAATTTTTCACATTTTCAGCCCTTTTTAAAAATTTATTCTTTCACAAATAAAGGAGTTATGCTTATTTTGAAGCATCTAAATTTTATTTTTTAAAGCTGTCTGAAACACACTTTTTGCTGCTGCCCGCCCATTATAAAAGACTCCTTATATAGTTTTATACATGAGCGAAAAATGGCTAGTCCATTTGTAAAAAAGGTTGGTTATTTTGCTAAGTTCATTTATGATCATATTAGCATTGCAACTGATAAAGCTTGTTTAAAAGCTTCGATTCCAAAAATTTTCTAAGCCTCATTCTTCCAATATCTATAGCTACATTACTAAATGATGGTAAAACTACGGTTCTTAAGTGAGATCCACAACGTGTGCAACAAATACGCCCGCACCAAGCGGCAGGATCTAGAAGCGACAAAGTTTTTAGAATTTCGGAAGTAACCGAGTGGCAAAAAGTATAGTGCAAGCCTTGCTGAGACAAAAACTGAAGTATTCTAATAGGAATTAAGTCTAATAAAAAAAACTGGAGTAGTTTTAGCAGAGGGGAAAATATATGAAATTATATTAAGCTTTTAAACTCGGCTTGAAATACTCTTTTCTTAGACTACGGTACGGCGTGATCTAAAACATTACTTCCCCCTTCTCTTTTCACTACACTATCTACCAATAAGCATTTGGACACCTATGAAAAAAGAAAAACAATATTTATTCATATTCAGTAGTTGGTAAAGGCTCCACGAGCGGCAGTTACAGCCTTAATCATTCGCGGCATGCTTTCCATAAGTCCTTATATGACGGCTATTGATATTTTCTTCCACCCGGCTTGCAGAAGATATGTAAGTTCCTTCACCTATGTTGGACGGTTGTTACACCCATTAAATCGGCGATTCAACTCGTCCCAGAGATTCGCGATAGGGTTCAGTTCTAGGAAGGTTAATCTATTCGGTTAACTCTATTGTCACCATATCAATCCATGTTGATCTCGCAACTGACATCTGGCGTTGTAGCTGTGAAAGTAATGTGGGTCCAACTCGTAAAACTGCCACAACGTAGGAAGCATACTGACCTCCAAAATATTGCAGTAATCGTCGGCGTCGAGTTCACCATGAATTTGGACCCAGAGTCTCAGCACATACCAGGAAAAGCACCTCCAGATCATAATTCCACCTCCGACTCCAGGCCCAGACTTGGCATCCGAATGATAGAAGGTGAACCTTGATTCGTCTCTTCAAAGAACCCATAACCACTGATCTACGGTTCACCGTCGACGAGCTTTGGCACCACATTAACAGAGTAGCGCAGTTAGACTTTGTGATCAAAGGCTTACGGACGGCAACACGATTATAAAAACCAAGGAGACATGCTCCCTTAGGAATGGTATTCATCGAAACAAAAATCATGGATGTCTCTTGAAACTCCTAGAGTATATGAGCCATCGGCTGTGTGAGGTTCTTTCGAATTTCTCTGGACAGTACTCGTCGGTCTGTATTTCCCTGTTTCATGGGATCTGCCGACAATCACCGCTCACCTTCCACTTCCGAATACACAGGTCATTGCCTATTTTTGGTAGGAAATACAGCTCGCTAGATATGCCTCTTAAGGACAGGCCATTTCTGTGATACCGTTGATTACACCTTTCTCGAAATCAGATAACTCTCCACTTAGTGGCATCTTGCATGCGACTAATGCCAATGATGTTTCTTCTTTTTCTACTTCTTAAAGAATGCTATTTCCTACACGATATTTAACGGCGGACGTCGTGATATATATCAGGACCGCAGAAATTGGAATATGCATAGGTGTCCTAATACTTATTGGTAGATAGTGCACTTCCCAATGAGAAGTCTTTTTGACCAATATTATGTCTCCACCACGAAAGTTGTGAAATTTGCATGGTTGCCAATGATGTTCTGCATTCTTGATTAGGATACTATATTTGTGTTTTTTCTAACGTTTACTTTATTTAGTTTAAAGCCTTATTAGGGTTATACTTGGATCTGGTACTGCTATTCCAGCCTTATAAACCTAACAGACATGAAGCGCGTTATCGCTATGTCTGAAATAAATAGCAAAGTCTTAAAAAGGTTATAATGTCCTTTATATTTAAATAGAATTTGGTATATAAGGGCAGGCTCTTGCGGTACTATAATGACTCGTAGTGATGCAAATAAAATAGATCAGGCACAGGTACAAATAAAAGTATGGGAGTCACAGCGATGTACTATTAATCAACTGGTAGCATCTTCCCATACTAATTATCCCTTGTTGATTATTTTAAATTCTTCAAGGAGAACATCTTTATATCCCGGAAGGATATGTAGGAGCGTCGTCCGCAACAAGCAAGGCACCTTTTTGAGATCAATATGCCAGTCCACATTTTTTTACAGGTGGATCAAACACTTCATTAATCCAATCTCTAAAAAGGTCATGTGTCAGCCCAGCCTTGTTGTTGGATCTCCATGTGACGTTAAGCCTGCTCTTTTGAACTTTATATTTCTTGAAGGCGTACGAATGCTAAACGAACACCGGTTTAATTTTCAAATCGGCATTCGCATTTGTAAAAACAACTACATGGGGGAGAAGGTCTTTCTTTCGCTTGTGGCCGTCTCATCTCAATTAAAAACCTATTGTCGCAGGTAACCCTCAGAATTTACAAGTTTCTTCAATACGCCGGAGTTCTCGGCTGCCTTTATAGCTGAGTTTGTCTTAACAACACTTTGAATACCAGCTTTTCTCTTTCGGACCATCCACGGCTTACCTTGAATGCTTCTTCTTTCTCCGCTGATGATACTGACGTCTTCTTAATGAGGTCGGCAAAAATTACTTTATTCTTCTCAAAAATTATGTTTTTGTTAATAGTGTCGCCTTGCATTTGCTTCTCGTTGATCCATACCAGAAGCAATTTCTCAACATTGTCAAGAATACGTGGCCGTTGCATAGTAATTCTGTGACACCCTCTGAAGCATCAATTTCCTTAATCTTATTCTAGTAGTTTTACAGGATAAAACAAATCGTTGATAAACCATAGTTAAGGTTTTCAGCGCCTGGGAACAAATGAAATTTTGCGCCCTTTTCTATTTGCCAAGAATAGAAAACATTTCATTTTAAAATTTCGTAACATCAGTTTGGAGCCCCTTCGATGCTGGGGGCAGATGTTCCTCTTGCCCCACCCTAGCTACACCACTGGTTGATATAGACCGATTACATGTGCGAGCTACACAGTCCAGTCACATTAATGTGACCACCACGTACTTTCCATGTCAGAGTTAAATAACCAATCACAGAAGGCAGGTGGCAGCACAGTGCAGTTGAGCGTATATAAAGGGTGTGTGAGGGCTTCGGAAAACATTTCAATCGTTGGCGTAATGCAGAAACGAAGCGATTTATCCGACTTCCAAAAGGGCATGATCATTGGCTTTCGGGCCAAGGGTGGAAGCATTTCCGAAACGGCTGAGTTTGTGAACTGTTCGCGTGCCGCCGTGGTAAAAGTGTACCGTGCATGGCAAAATGGGACTGTCCAAAATCAGCGACGTGGCAAATGTGGTGCACCACGGGCCATAGATGACAGAGGCGAACGACGGTTGCGGAGATGCGTTCGGGCAGATAGACGGGCTACCGTTGAGCAACTGACCACCAAAATGAACCAAGGGGCTACCAAAAGTGTCTCCCAAAGTACTATTCAGCGAACATTGCTGCGTCTGGGCCTCCGAAGCAGACGCCTGGTTCGTGCACCTATGCTGACTGCTGTTCATCGACGGCGAAGGCTAGAATTTGCACGCCAGTACAGCAGCTGGACGTCCACTGAGTGGCGACAGGTTGCGTTTTCGGATGAATCGCGTTTTATGCTCCATCGGACAGATGGACGTTGGCGTATAAGGCGTGAAACCTCTGAAAGGAACCACCCTGCAACCATTGCCGGAACGGTCCAAGCTGGAGGCGGGAGCATTATGGTCTGGGGAATGTTTTCCTGGCATTCTCTAGGTTCACTGATCATTGTGGAAGGCACAATGGATCAATACAAGTACGCATCTGTCCTTGCGGACCATGTTCACCCCTACATGCGCATTGTTTTTCCTCAGGATGATGGCATCTTCCAGCAGGACAATGCGAGGTGCCATACAGCTGCCAGTGTACGTGCGTGGTTCGAAGAGCACCAGGATGAGTTTACCGTCCTCCCCTGGCCAGCAAACTCACCTGACTTAAACCCAATCGAGCATCTGTGGGACCATCTCGATCGAGTTGTTCGCGCCATGGATCCTCAACCGCGTAATCTAGCGCAGCTGGCCACGGCATTAGAGTCGGCATGGCTCAACATCCCAGAGAACACCTTCAGGGACCTATGTGACTCTCTTCCTGCACGTCTCGCAGCAGTCCGCTCTGCGAAAGGTGGTTATTCTGGCTTTTGACAGATGGTCACATTAATGTGACTGGACTGTGTAGGTCAGCCACCCTGACATCTCGTTCCTGCTCCTCAATTGCTTTAGCGTTTGACTCAACGATTTAGCGTTGCAGCATTTTCTTTGGGGGCAAACTCGTAAACATATTTAAAACTTTGCACAAGAAAACATACAATAATGTGTCTGAAGACAACTTCCACAAGTGACAGTAAGATAATAGCTAAATGAGCGCTTAACAAACTGCCAGCCGAGATGCAGACACGACATATATGTGAAATCACGATGTCTCCACGTTACTTGTTCTCCGAAACATCGCTCGTTTAATGAAATCTTATCTCTGTTTTTTGTTTTGCTTGATTAAGGAACGTGCTCGTTAAGTGATGTTTGACTATACTTAGTTTGTTTACTTCTATTTATTTACCTTTTTTCTCAGCAGCTTTACAAATTTTTAAAAAAACATTTTCTTTAATAATTTCCCCCCTTTCCAATATTTTCCTATATTCAATATTTACTCGAATATAAAACTCCCTCCTTTACTACACTTTTGTTCTAAAGTTTAGAATCTTTTAATAGAATATTTAATTAATGAAACTGCAGAGTAAGAGAAAAATTTAAATATTGTATCATAAAGAGTAATTACACTAACTGTAAACCACACACACTGGTAATTATAAATATAAATTGTATAAAATCTAATTACGATAGCCATATCTAGTTGAGTGATTTTAATTTAGGTCTATATCAAACTATACTGGTTAGGGTTAATGTTAGGTTAACTAATTAACAACAGGCATAGAACTTGCGAGCTGTCTGCCTATGGGGGAGGAATATCTCTGAGGAGGACTTTTTAAAGTAAACAGTCTCGTACTCATGGTGAAAACCATGAAGACTTCCATGCAGGCAACATGTTTGATGAGATTCAAATCAGGTCAAACTACCAGTGTTTGTCAACTTTACCGCTCGGCTGCTGGTTACTCATAAATCTAAAGCACACATGTATTACTTTTTCTTACTTTTTCTGCATACTATAAAAATTATTGTATTTAATTAGGTAGCTTCTCTTTCATCCTAATCAGAACCCTTCTGTCATCAAATAATCACCTGCTTTTTTATTTATTAAAATTTATCCCCAAACTCAAATATGGTGCATATATATGTATGCATAAAAGAATGCAATTAACAAGTAAGCTTATAGAAAATACAATATTTTGAAAAAAAAAAAGCCAACAATAAAAGACATAGAAAATGGAATCACTCCTGATAACAACAAACAAAAAAGTAAAATTTATACAAATAAAGTAACAAATACATGAATTTGATTGTCATGTGCTTTCTATTCTAAAACAATAATCAAATTCTACTCATATTTTTTAAATGTGCAAAAAATAACCCCGAACAAATCCGGAATATTTAATCTATAACTTTTGTTTTATATGTGATAACTTTTTGTAAGTGATAGTTCATTTGATTATGACAAAACACTCATGGACTATCTGCTTTAGGGGTGGGATGCCTTTGTGGAGGACTTTCAAAAGGAAACTGGCTTATTCACATCGGGAAATCCAGGGAAGCGCCCATGCAACCAGCTTGTTTGCTGAGACTGGAACATACAAATTGATAAATTGACTGGAACAAACAATATGCCTTAGGAAAAAATCCAAAACATTTGTGATACAATCCATTTTTATTGGGTTGCCCAAAGAGTTTGTGGCGATTTTTGGTAGGTGATGCAAAGACAGGTCTGAATAGTATATCAGAACAACTGAAAACAAATGAGATGTGTACATACTGTAAAAGATGGCACTTCAGGCATATTAGGAAAAAAATTGGTTATGACACGTTAATTTTTACCAGTTTTATATGCTGTTAAATATGGAAGAAAACAAAGTGCATTTTAGGCACTTAATGCTTTTCTTTCAACGGAAAGGCAAAAATGCCCAGAATGTGCATTGTTTATGGCAAAGGAGCTGTAGCTGAAAGAACTGTGCAGAAGTGGTTTGCTAGGTTTAAAGCTGGTGATTTCAACCTTAAAGATCAAAAACACCTAGGCAGACCATCTATCACAAATGAAGATCAGATTAAAATACTGACTAAGAATAATCAATGCTATATGACAAGTAAATTAGCAGAAATGTTAAATATGTCAAAATTCCTTATTCACAAGCATTTTGTTTGGCTACATAAAATGTTTGATGTATGAGTTGCTCCAAATTTAACAAAAAAAAAATCAAAAATGCAATGAGAAGACACCATTTTTGAAGCAGGTAGTGATGGGGTATAAAAAATTGATTACTTAGATAACATTGAGCGAAAAAGGATCTTGCGGAAAGCAGAATGAACCCCAAAAGCTGATCGTCATTCAAAGAAGGTTATGCACTGTGTCTAGTGGGATTGGAAAGGGATCCTGTATTATGAGCTTTTACCAAAGAATTAGATGATAAATTTAGACAAATATTGTTCAAAATTAGAGAGAAATTGAACAAAAATGTCTATAAATAGAGAAGGGAAGGCCTTCATGTTTCATCAGGACAATGTGTGGCCTCATGTATCTTAGATAACTCAACAAAAGTTGTTCCAGCTAAGTTGGGATGTTCTACACCATCCAGCATATTCACCAGACCTCGCAACCTCTAATTTCTACCTATTTGGATCATCACAAAATTTTCTAATAGAAAAAAACTTCAAGTCTTTGGTTGAGATAAATCATGGAAAAAAGTTTGTGCTGGAAAACCTGCAAGATTCGGGAAGGATGGAATTTTGAAGTTGCCTGAAAGATGCAGAAAGGTTGCAGAACAGAATAACACCCGTATAATTTATTAAATGTATACTAAAATTTATATCTCCTGCATTTCAGTTGTCCTTTAAAATCGGCACTACCTTTCCGGACAACCCAATACCTTCATCTAAATGAAGCTAAGAAATCGAGATAATCTATCTAAATTCTTACATCAATCAGCTAATTATGAAATTTTGTAATTTGATATTTAAAGTGTAATCTAATTTTAAATAAAACAATTCAGAATTTTTTTTAACTGCAATATTTTTTTTAATTAGTACTGCCTTTATATGCTCCATATTGTTTCTATTGCAAGTGATTTATATCAGATTTTAAAAACAAAGTGGCAAGATATTACAAGATATGTACAAACAGTAGCAGTAAAAAACAATAGTTCCATGAAAACACTATGTGGAGTTCTAATGTTTTGGTAACAAAACAACTCATACTTGATTTCCTACTATACTGGTGCAAGATAGTCATTAATCGTCAGCCAAATGTAGTCAAACTGTTAAGAATGGGGTATAGTGCACAGCCAGCAGATACAGTGAAATACGATTGTGGACCACCCACCAATCTTCAACAGATAAAGAAATAAAAGATAGCAGATTTCACTAATGAGGGGGAAGAAACACGCTGGTATGACAGCTAAGTTTAAAGGAAATAATTTTTCCAGTACAGCAGTTGTATCACCCAATTTAAAGAAGTTACAGGAATATTTGATTTCCAAATGAGCTCCAAACACACAAATGCAGAATCCGAGAAACCCCAGTGATTGGTTTTGTGTAAAAATTATAACTTAGAAAACCAGAGTTAGGATGAACAATGTCTTTAGTGACTATTTTCTAAGCAGATGATAGATAAAAAGTTAAATTCAAAATCACAAAATAAAATTTTTCAATACAACAGCATGCAAATTTACATAAGTAGTTTTTAAAAAATTCGGTCTCAAAATTTTAGCTCCTCCATGTTAATTGAATTTGGTACATATTTAATATCCCTTTTTTTTAACTTATTTCATTCTTCCTTTCACATTTCAAATAAAATTCACACAATTTTTATGATTTATTTTTTTAATTTATATTTTTAAATAATTTTTATAAATTTTTCAAAAAAATTTCAATTATAATCTAAAAAATTTTTACCATCTTCTTAAAGAAGATGTATTCCTAAGCAAACCTGCAAAAAATAAGAGTTTTTTGTTTGAAATTTCCTAAGATATACATGAATTTACATATTGGCCTGCTTTTAAATTTGGCATATATGTTATAAGGAAAAAAAAAAGGGGGGTAAAGGAAAATAGGTTGCTATAAATTAAGAAGTTGTTCATCAAAAAAATTATTCTGGGTGCATACTGAAAAAAAAATGCACTTTGATAAATTTTTTAATTTCTCCATAAATTTCTCACCAAAAATGACAAAATTTAATATCTAGGCATAATTTGGGTCATAGAATCGAGATAAGGGAAAAAAATTGGTATGTTATTTTAGAAAAGTCTGATTTTGTGTCAAAATACCTATGTTAGAACAATGCTATATATAAATCTAATACATATCCTAAGTCATACATTTGAGACATGGAAACTGCAAGTTAAATTTTGACAATCAGTCCAGTAGAACAGAGATATAGAGCTGCTCCCTTTTTTGGCAAGGTGTACATAATTTTGAATTAATTTTTATGCTTATATTACATAACTTTACACTAAATGTAATTTATTTTCATATTCTTTTTAACATCTGATACATTTTGAATGAAATGCCTATTTTTGTATTATTTTTATACTTTCAATACATATTACAGAAGGGAAAAATATACATATTTTGGAAGGTAATTTTAATTGGCAGTTTTATGGAATTACTGGTAACTGAAAAGTTAATAAACTTGTAATTCTTATTCAATGTAAGTTCTATTAAGATTGTATTGGACTTACTTTAAGCTGGGGTAATTGAAGCCTCTTGTATTTAGTTTTATTTTACTTTAAAAAACTCATAAATTAAAATTTTAATGGAACTTGTAAAAAAATGCCACATGTTTAGTCAGTTTTGTCTGACTGATTAAATATGTGGTATATTTTTAAAGTGATAAACAAATTATTTCCAAATTAAGGAAATTCTGAAATTTTAAACACCAGATTTTTATATAAAATACACCTAAGCTATATCAGATGGAAAAAGAAGAAGAAAAAAAAAACTCAGATTATACAATTTAAATGTTTTATTTGAAATTATGTATAATCATTAGAATTTATATAGTACTACTGCTCTAATTAATTCATTGAGACTTAAATAACAAATTAATTCACAGACTACAAAAATAACAATGACTGATGAAATTGAATACTGTTTGGCATTTATATCACGTAGAAAAACAGAATGCATTCTAAAAGATAGAAAAGCTGTGTGTTGTATTAAGTGACTTCTGTTACACTCTATTAAGCCAATAATTCTGCTAAGTGCTCTCTGTCAAAAGAACTATTATGTGCATGATATTTAAGGTTACAGCAATTCTTTTCAAAAGAAGAGATAATTATTTTATTTTTTGAAATGCATTAAATATCTCCAGTTTCTCCAAATGTTAAAAGTAAATTTTATCAAGCATTAAGTTCATAAACATGATGTGCATGTATAACTATTTACATGTATATGTTATATAACAAATATCAGTGTGATGTGATATATATTTTTACTATAAAGAGTAAAAACAAATTAAACAACATTCAAATAAATCTATTTCATAAAAATTCAGCTGCCACATTATGCATTTATTGAAAAGAAATAATCTAAAAGTACAAAAGTCTTCCAAAGTATAAAAAAGAGTATAAATATTATAATATAAAATGCTTTTAAAATGCAGTACTGAAGAAAAGGACAATTATTCATCATCCTTATCTTTTGCACCATGCTTCAAGATGCGGGTAAATTCTATGTAATCGAACATTCCATTTTTGTCAATAGGTGCTTCTCTGTACATTTCATCAATCTGGAAATAAAAAGATTAAGAAAAATAATGCTGAATTTTAAAATGTAACTAAAATTCATGGGTATTCCTATTGGAAAATTTGTAAATTTTTAACTAAAAACAATATTTTTTCAACTCATTATACATGAATAATGTACAAATTATAAATTTTTTCACAGAAAATTTCCCATAAAATACAAATTAATGCACTGAGAATATAAGATAATTTATCACTAGAATTATCAAATAATTAATTGAAACATGTTTTCACCATGGGCAAAAATCTACCATTTCGACTAACTGATAGATAGTTCTAACATTAAATATGAAAGAGAATAACTGATTCAGAATAAACATGCAAAAATCTTTTGCTAAAATATAATAAATGATACAGTTGCTGCTGCTGCAGTCTGTTTTAAATACTAAAAAAAAAGGTAAAAAAAGTTATGAAATTATAACATTTTACATTAATTAGTCCAGTTACATTATTATTTTGGCTTCACTATAATTTCTGCTTTTTTCAACCACTACTATAATGCAAATTAATAACATTTTACATTAATTAGTCCAGTTACATTATTATTTTGGCTTCACTATAATTTCTGCTTTTTTCAACCACTACTATAATGCAAATTAATTAAAGTATAAATAACCATAGAGTTTAGAAGATAGTTATTTGCAATCTTTGATGATTGAGACTTTATGATGCACCCCTGCCTTTTGGAGTTTATTTATCGGCTTCTGCTTCAGCACCTTAGCCAAGACTTCATTTAGTGGCATGCTAATTTGTATCTCCATTATATTTTAAGGATAAATCATATTTCTACTGAACATTATTCAAACCTATTCAAATAATTAACCTGTATTCAAAATTTATTCTACAACTCATATTTTTATGATTCTAAAAAATTTTTGCTCTTCATGACACCACAGCTGCTCAGAATTATTTATACAAGAAAATAAATTAAACAGATTGGCTATTTATAAAATATCTCAGGTATGAGTTTTAATATAGGCATAATACTTGACTATTTGCTGAACTGTTATATGTCATGTTGAAATATGTCATAATATTGAGTAAAATATACTAGTGTGAATTTATAATACCTTTTTATCATCCCATATGATATAGATAACTTCTACCACACACAATTTTTACAGAATAAATTGATTACAATAAAGGTATTCAAGTGAAATATAGAAATAGAAATGAAATATCCACAATTTTCTCCATAAGTTTAAAAAGTAACTTAAAATTTTGAGACATAAAATAGTTTAAATGTACACATTTACAATAATATATACACATACCATGAACATGCACATTAAGCACACAGAGTGCAAAGAAAAATTTTCTAAAGTAGATTATGAAAATAAATATTAAACCACTGTTTTAATAAAAAAAGAACAAAACAAATTCATTTCCTGCTTTTCCAAAACAGACTAGAAAAGAAATTTACAAGTGATGATGATTCAAATTATTGGGGAGGGGGAGAAGAGAGAAGAAATTTTGTCTACTGTAAAGTAACCAGAATCTTAAAATCTGTTTGGAAACTCTAGAGAAAGTGCAACTGAAAAACATTTAAAACTGCAAATCAGAATTGCAAAGAAAATGTTTTTCTAAATGTTTTTGTTTTTAATTGAATCTTTAATTCAGTAAAATGTTTAAGTGCAAATCTATGCTTTTATTTTTATCTTCAAAAACAAGTATAATATACTACAAATGTACACTTTAACTTTTTATCAGACATTGTCATCACTTTTAGCTCTAAAAAACAGTATGGAATCATTTCTTATGACAACGAAATGCATACATACAACCCCAAAATTTACTCTCTCAAAATTAAATTGCAATTTCTAATAATACCAAAAGAGCTATTTTATTAGATAAGGAAAAAGTATTCTTTATTTCCATTTCATTTATCCAGTGTTAAAATGAAATTATTTTTAATAATGAATTTGGAAAGAAAGCATGGCTAGAAAATATTTGCAGAAAAAATCATATTTTTGCTTTATGTAATTAAATGTTTTTCAAAAGTAAAAGCAACCATCAGTTAGTTACTTTTAATTATGCTAAAAATCAATATATTTTATGCATAAAGGCCAAATATAAAAACTCATCCTCGGTTTAGCATTGATTTCAAGTGAAAAGGTTCAATGTGTTGTTCAGTTTCATAACTAATCAATATGATGCAGAACATCCTTAATTAGAATTCTTTTTTTGGGAGGGGGGTCTCCTGAAATGCATTATGCCATTCCAAGTGAAATGAATGCTCAAATATTTTTGCACTTTGCATACTTAGCATATACCTTTCACTTTTATATTAACAGCACTGAATTGGATTATTTATTATAAAAATCATACAACTATCAACTTATTACCCAGGAATATTAACTCATATTCACATTACACTTGAGGATAAAGCACACAGCGGATAACATTTAAAGACTAATTGGCTTATATTTACTTAACACATCAGGAAATCTACTAAAATCTCATATTACCAGCTGTATTAGAGGAGAAAAGAAATCTAGGACAGATTAGATATTTTTTGTAGCTTTAACTATCTTTTAACTATCTGGCTGCTGGTAAGCTGCCAGATACTAAAAAGAAAAAAAGAAAGAAAAAGGGAAATTTATTTAATACATATAGTGGGCATATACTTACAACATCTTCTGAAAACCTTTCACCCATAGTAGACAAGAGCTCTCTTAATTTGTCTTCATGTAATACACCACTGTTTTCTTCATCAAAACATGCAAATGCATTCCTTATGACATCTTCTGGGTCTGTGCCTTGAAGTCTTTCTCCAAAGAGAGTCAAAAACATAGTGAAATTGATGGGTCCTGGAGCCTCATTCATCATTCCTTCCAAAAAGTCATCAGCAGGGTCCTTTCCTATAAGAGATTAATCCTTATGTGAGTTGCAAAAAGAAGACTACAATTCATACACACCTATACTTAGCAAGGAAGAAAATTCATTAGTTCCAAACCAGAAATTAAAAGACTAATAATACATAACAAGAAATTATTCATTAAAATTCATTAAAATTTTTATTAAGTTTTGAAGCAGTATAACATTAGATACTGCTTCAAAACTTAATAAAAATTCCTATATTTCATATATCTATAATACAAGTTCGAATTTTCACAAAAAATTTTGAACACCCCAAATAAAGATGATAAAGCACAAATCTCTGCTTGAATAACCATGACACTCATTTCAAATATAATAATCTCTTAACAAAAACAAAATGAGAAAAATGAATCAACAACTGAAAGCAATGATAAATTTGATACCTTACAATCATTTCTGAGCTACGAAAATTTTAATGAACAGCTGAACTTTATCTTATAAAGCAAAATACCGAATTTTAATTAAATGTTTTATTTTTTACAAAAAAAAAAAAAAAAAGAAATTGGGAATTAACTGAGAAACATTTTAAACCAAAGAAAAAAAGTGAAAGAAATTACATAAAATAAGAAATAAATTTAATTATGTAGTAAATTTTGAAGCCAGAAGCTGCCAAATACGATTTCTATCTTTCAGATCAGTTGATCTTCCACGAGGTTCCAACATCAAGGATTTTTAAAAACTTTCTAGATGTTGGTTACCATTAAATTCTTCATCAGATTGTCATTAAATATGAAATACATTGTACAATCAAAGAAGATCTTATTTTAATGGAAATATTATGTCCTGAATGTTCAGCTTCAGTTCTATTAATAGCAACAATTTCTACAATGACTTTAGCTTTCTTTATAGTATTAAGAATTTCATTATGCAATTTTCTTACTAAAGCCATCTCAATGAAACCAATATGCAATATTACATAACAATACTCAACAATATATTTAGAGAAAGCAGACAGCATCTCCCAGCACCAGTTTAAATTTTGTAGTTATCTACAATGTGTTTGACTGAAATGAAACAAGAGATAAACTTCAAATTATGATTAGATATGCAAGACTTTTTTTTTTAAAATAAACAAGCTAACAAAAAGAATAAGGAGCTTGCAAATTGGAGACAAATTTAACAAAGGAACAAGTTCCCTTAAGTTCACCACTATTTATAATAATCATGATCAAAATATCATTGAAACTTTAAAACATTAATGAAAAAACTAAGATGTGGCTATAAATAAATTTTACAATGGTTTATGCAACAAAAATCTTGCAGAAAATTTTGCATTAACAATTAAAAAAATTAATGAATTTTAGTCTAAAATTTTAATAATTCCATTTGTTTGATTTAAAAATGATACTTAAAAAATAGGATCAGCTGATCTTAGTATATCAATAAAAACTTTGGTTACATCATGAATTTAAAAACAAAAATTGCTCAAGAAAATAAAATATTGCAAAATATAAATTTATTGTTGCTATTATTGTCTTCAACTACATTTCTATAGAAGTTAAAACAAAAGGAGGATTTATTAAACAGTTTAATTATTTTTTTAAAACAAATTTTTTTCCCTCTATGAAAAGTATATGGAAATTGAAAATTTCATATTCATGCAAAGAAAAATTAAAGCCACTATAACTTCAAATTTTTCTCTCTCTACTCCTTGGCATAATGCTTTGAACAGCTCATTAAATGTATGATTTTAAGTTCTGTAGCTTGAATTTCTGGGAATTAATTCCTAAATTAGTTGAACTATTTTAGCTACTTAGCTTAAAACTCTCTTGGGCCTTAAACTGTAATAAAACTATTTTTTTTTAAAAAAGGAATTATAATTTTTTCATATTTTCTTTAATTTTTTAAATTTTTAATCATAAAGTCTAAAGTATCAAACTGTAAACTGAAATTTTAAGATAATTTTTTTATTGTTTATAATAAACTGAAATTTATTTTTTCCAGTGCATCTCTCCTATTCAAGTTTACAGATCAACTGCCCCCATTTTCAATATTACAGTGTTCTAATTAGAGATTGAAACATTACATGTAGCTAGCAATATGTGCTTTTGATGGCCCACAAATGACCAAGCAGTAAGATCATCTAACACTGTTAGTTCTGACCTGAGTTTGAATCCACATGAACAGGCTGACTGCATAGGCATTTTCATAGCTTTTCCCATGTATAATGTGTACATGAGCCAATTTTCCTTAAACAGTCCTCTGTAAAGGCATCCTTCCCCTCAGGCAGTAGTCCTACCGTGCTTTGCCATAACAGACTAAAGCAAACCAAACTTTTTTGAGGTGTTGTTTGTAATTTTGTACAGTATTTTTATGGAGCTGAATACCCAGTAGACTAAAAAAATAATATCAACTAGAGTAAGGAAAAAATTTACCAGATTAAATTAAGAAGTACTGCAACATTGTCTGCCAGATTGTTTTGGAAACATTTCACATATTTTAATAGAATGCCTTAAAAACTTGTAGATATATAAATACAATTAATATTGAGCACTAATTGTACACATCTTTGTAGTTTGCTTTCATTCTTGGATAAAAACTAAATAACCTTTAACCCTTTATTTGGCATAGTTGCTCGGAAGTAACATGCATTTTCTTTGGCTCTTATAGGAGATCTACAAATCCTGTTGTCAATTAAAGGATTAATTCTTTATTAGAAAACAATCGGATAATCAACTAAGCAAATTCATATTATGTTTATAAACCTTCCATTTCAAATAAAGTTTTAGAATTTTTTTCTTGAAAGCCTTTAGTGTCTATAAATTATTTGTAAACTTGAATATGATAGTGTTGATGAGAGTAAAACTGCAGAAACAAAATGAAATCACAGTAAAAAATAGAGGTGAGGCCCAAATTGGTTTTTTCCATACACTGCCTTGAAGCAATGATGCACCCCTTTTGGTGACCAAAACACTCAGAGTCTTGCCACTAAGTTTTGACAAAATTGGAGATAAACCTCCTGCAATTACTTGGTAAATATACATATAAATGCATACGTTTTCTTTTTCTGGAATATTTGAGAGTCCCAAGTATGTGTAAGAATACATTTTAAACAACATTTCATTCTGAATGGAATTAAATGCTATACTTTTCCCAGAAAAGTTTTCACAAGAATTTCCTACTTATTTTAGAAAGATATTAATTTAATTCAATTTTATTGTATTAATGATTACAAAAATTAAAATCAAAGTTCATCATATTATTAATATTAAAATTATGCATTACTTTTTTTCTATTTACAGAGCTTCTTTCTGAAATACTTTCTTAAATATGAGATGATTTTCAGCTTCAGAGGCATCTTTTAAATAAAAAATCATAGCCACTCCAAAATTAATGTTCTGTTCGGTTCATTTCAAATTACAGTGTCTTTTACGTTAAATACTACTGCTGAATTCTGATTTCCATGTACTTAACTTCTAATGAGCATTTCTGAAAGGGAAGGGTTTTGCTTAGAAAATGTAAGGAATAATAGTCTTTTGATATTTACAATTTTTTTTTTTTTTTTAAACTCTTGCTTTCAAGAATACACACTCTAAAAATTATACTTTACTGCTTCCTTAAGTAAGCATCTCACAGACTGTGCTTCACACTACATTTAAATGAATTGTTTTCCAGTATGAACAATTCTTGCTTAAATAGTTTTATAAACATATTTGTTGACAGAATTTCAATTTATGTTTGCAATTAAATATTAAGGGCATTACATATTTAGATAATAGTTATAATATTAATCATTATAAATTTAGATATATTTAACAATAAGATTTCTCAATATTCACAGGAGTTTATGAATGAATAAATCCTTTATTTCCAAATACAATTTAATAAATATTTATATATTTTATTGAAGGCAAATGCATGCTTTTTACAAGGATTATGCATAACTACTCATATATTTAATATTTTGCATTTTCAACATGTGCAAATTTTTAATTTATGTGCATTTACTATATTTTTCGAGTAACATAATGTAGATTAATTCAGCATCTATCGGAACTTTTTTATATAAGAAATATGTATAAATATAAATTGAATGAAAATTACATGCATTTTTTTAATATGTTTCAAAGCAGAACTGACTTTAAATAATAAACATAGTAATAATTATTCAAAGTCAGTTTTCTTTTGAAATTCCTCCACAAAGGCATCTCTTTCCTTAGGCAGATAGCTCTTCCACGCTTTAACCTATTTGAAAAACTTAACCAGACCTATGTGCCTACCTACAAATATTTTAACATGGATAATTTTATATTTACATTCAGATATCAAGTTTCAAACTTTTGCCTTGAAGCATGTTAATTTAGAAATCAAACAACAAAAATCAACATTATACTTTCAAATTTTCACAGGACTAGTTTCAATGGTTTTTACCGAACCACCATCCTCAACTGCAAAAGCGCAAATGAACGAGATAAGATATAATGATTAGATAAGATAAGAAAGCATGGACAGGAAACAACCTAGTGACGCTATCTGTTGATGAAACTAGAACTAAAACATAATTTCTTTATAGGCTGAAGGCAAAGATGGATTGGAATTAGGGTCGTTAACTAGGACAAACAGTTTTTTTTTAATGTGAAATGCCTCAAGAAAATTCAGTTCATCAATGGAAAATGTTTTTTGAATAATTTTGGCAAGAAAAATTGAAAGTGTGATTTTTGGACCAACAATGTTAGGCAACAGAAGACTTCTGCGTTTTCCTTTTTTCTAACATATGCCTCATGTTCCTTAATTTGAAATTATTCTCGTCTTATCTAATCATTATAGCTTATCTCGTTCATTTGTGCTTTTGCAGTTGAGGATGGTTCGGTAAAAACCATCAAAACTAGTCCTGTGAAAATTTGAAAGTATAACGGTGATTTTTATTGTTTGACTTCTAAATTAATATTTGTTCCGCATGTATCTTAATTAAAGCATGTTTTTAGATACATTCATTATCAAATTCAAATTTTCTAGTAAATAAATTTTGGCAGAATATTCAATATCTCTCCTAGCAACTTTACAAAGTTTAATAGTTCTCTGACAATATAATGAGTAAAAACTAGCCATTTTATACTTAAACATTAATTTCATTGTCATCAGCTCGGCATCTTGATAGCCTTAGTCTGTATACCAACGTTGCTTTATTTTTTTAAATGGTTAAAACAACTAATTGATCTAAATCCACAAAAACCTGAAATTTATATATTTCAAGGAAATCTAAAAAATATAACAATATGCAAATTCTATTGATATGCTGGTCAATAACATTGACATCACACTATTTTCAAATTCTAATAAACTGTCATAATGATGTGGCGCATTCACATCACCTTGACTGCATATGGCACTTCCTCCGAATTGGCAAATGTTTCTGTATAGAATGTTACTCATATATATGCTTACAAATGAAGGAAAAGTTAACTTATTAGAATATTTGTGTTACATTTATTAATTTTAGGAAGCATTTTGAGGTAATTTTAAGTTTCAGTTAAGATATATAAAAACCCAAAGTGATTATTTTTCAATTATATAAAAATAAAATGATATGTTTAAAATAAGCAACTATTATTCCTCTTCCTCCAAAATTATAAAAGTAGCAAATACACTATCAAAGACATAAAAAAAAGCAAAATCTATATTTTTGTATTCCAGTACCTTAAAATTTTATAAAACAAATTCATAATAAAAATCACTATTGCAATTTATCAAAAAATAACTAAGATGTGATTTTTGCATAAATGCCACTAAACTATAGAAATTGCTATTACCCATTCAACAACGAATGCTTCTTTTATGCAGAAATGTTTTCACTTTTCAATTTGTGTGAAACTGTCAGGAGTGGAAATACTACCAAACTGCTGTCAAGGTAACATGCTCTGGATGTAAACATATCTGCTTTGGCTATTAAAGCTCAGGAGCACTGTGTGAGGCATAGTGCAGGGATGATGTTCCTTTTATTCTTGCCTCCATGAATAAAATATACCTAGAATTCTTTATAATAGTTGTGGCTGCCATTCATCAATCACATATATCTATCTTTATAATTTTTGCAATTGCTAATTGCTGGTCACTCAAAATCTTTAAATACTCTATTTAATTTTAATTACTGCCAGATGTCTTTCAAACTCTTCAAAATAAAAAATGCATTTATACCATAGATGAAGAAGAATATTGATTATTGTGACCTGAAGATTTCTAATAGAGAAACTGATCCAAAATTAGAAAAGTTTTATTTTCATCCGGCACAATTTAAAGAGGTCACCTGGAAGACACTTCTTCCAACTGGTATTGGTCTGGAATTATTCTCTGATGGCTCCGTGATTGATAAAAATGTTGGAGCAGCATTTGTTGCTTTTGCAAATAATAAATTTGTATATAAATCTAAATTAAGATTGAATAATAATTCAACTATTTTTGATGCAGAACTTATTGCCTTTGAAAACGCCATAAGATGGGCTAATGAGGAAGAAAATGAGAAATATATTACAAATTGGGAGATTTCGGTTTTCACAGATTCCCAGAGCATCCTTAGAGCTCTTAATTCAAGAAAATGTTTATCTGTAAAAGTAAATAAAGTCAGAAATTATATTCACAATATTAATTCAAAAATGAAATTACATATAAACTGGATAAAGGGACATTCAAATATTCATGGAAATGAAGCAGCAGATTCTGCTGCTAAGGAAGCATGCTATAATACAGATATTGATATCACGGTTCCTTTATCTCTTAATTATATTAAGAGTGTACTACATGACAAGATTCTCCACACATGGCAACGAAGATGGCATTATGACAAAACTGGACGAAAGGTTTATAAAATATTTCCTGTTGTCAAAAAGCAAAGATTAAGTTGCAATAGATTGCTAAATCAATTGATAACAGGACATGGCCAATTTCCAGAATATCTAAAAAGGTTTCATGGGAAAGATATTCATTGTCGATGTGGTCAGGATGCATCTGGAGCATCTAATGGACATTACATATGGGACTGTGCCTTAACGAAGGAAATTAGAGGAGAATATTTTAGAAATATATCTATAAATAATGAAAAATATCTATATAGCAATAATAAAGCTAAATTAGGACTTATGAAAATTATTACCAATTTGAATAATTATGTATATTTCGATCCTTTTGTTTAATTGCTTAGATTTTTAAGTTGAATTGCATAAATTATAATGTAATTTGTATATATACAATGTATAATTTACTGAAAATTGTAAATGCTTATTGTTCGTTAAGCTAGGCAATATTTGTATTTTATAATTGTTGTTTAGGTTAGCAGTTGTCTTTAGTTCAATTTAGTCGCTTTATGTTAAGAAATAAGTAGTTTTTATTCTGAATGAAGGTCAAGATAACCCGTTGGCGGTGCTGACACATCGCCAGCGGAGGATGAGTTTTGGGACAAGTTGTCCTTATTCTGTTGTAGTGTTTATCCAGTTATCTTTCAGTTTGTTTCTTTTAAATTGCCGATTGTGCCAATTTTGGCGGTACGGCTTAATTTCTTAGATTAGATTAGATTATACCATAGAATAATTTTAAAATGCATATTTTGTTATTTAAATGGTGCTTTTATTTAAATACTATTTATGTTACTCATGTTTCACATTAGCCTAATCCTGCAATGCCCAGAGCAGTTTTTTATTATCCTTGCTAACAAATCAAGACATTTTTAGGAGTTTCGCTCTTGAAAGTTTTTCTGACAGCCTTCATTTTTGGAAGTGATTGAAGGAAGGAGGAGGATACCACAGATATTTAATCACATAAAAATTTTGATGTACTAAAGAACAAATATTGCTGAAATCATTTATTTTTCAGTAAGTAATATATAAGAAAGCACATAAACATTATTTCACAAAATGTTGAATGCACAACGGTCATCAAGATCATGAGTAAAAATATTCAAGTTCTGGCATACTAAATTTAATTCAATGATACACATTATGGCGAAACTGTGTTTGTTCATACTTCTCAAATACAATACTTAGTAATACTGTTTATTAGCTTTACTTATCAAACTAATTCATTAAGGTTCTTAGTGATAGATGTAATTTTGCTTGCTTGCTTACTATTAAATACTATTATGTTACACATTTATACCTATTAAGAATTCAGCTGATTTGGCACTTTAATTACTTATTTATTAATTTTTACAGGAAATGATCACCTTTATCCAGTCATGAGAAATTTTGTCACATGGAATAGATTATTTCACTGACTGCTTAATAAATTTATATTCTTACTTTCTTTCATCATTTAATTAATTATCCTAATGAAGAGAAATCAAAACAAAGAGGAAAATAAGTAATTACACAAATCCAACAATAAATACTATTTAAACACAGTTCTTCATGAGTAGATTGAATAAGATTTTCTGCTCAGAAAGTTAATTACAAATACTACAATAACTATATAATTTACAACTATAAACATCAAAATAAGCATACAACTCATATAATTTACACCAGTCATTCAAGAAATGAAAAATGTTCACGATTTTAATTTTAGTAATTGATAAAATTCAATCTTTATTTGTTTCTGGAAAACCTACGAACTGCCATTTAAATAAAACATCGTTCAATACATCTTAGAGAATTTTAATTCATGTAGCCCCCTTCTTCAGAAGTAAAAATTATTCTGTTCAGAAATTTCACTCCTGAAAAGAGATCAGTGTTGTTATCTCTCAAAATGCAATCAACTGGATTGAATCCTTTATTATGGCAAAAAAACAACAGAATCAACTGCCTAAGTTTGAGATTCCTTTAAGGAAGGACTTTCTAAATGCTAGCCATATTTATCAAAGAAAAAAACCATGAAAATACCTACCATGCAGACAGCCTGTTTGTCAATACTTAAACTGGGTCTAACTACCAGTATTCTGCGATTTTATCTGTATTTGAATAGCATCCAAAAAATATGCAATGAGCTAATTACAGAAGTTCTATATAAATGCTCCGGTTTACAAATAATTAATGATTTACTTTACTTATACGTATATAACACTGTTAAAACAATTTTAATTATCTTGAAATTCTACATAAACAAAAAATTATTCAAGCTAAGTTATTGTATGCAACTTTCTTCACATACCCCATTAAAATAAGTTGCAATTCTGAACACTCCATACAGTCATGTATGTGACAATATGGGAATTTTCATGGATAATAGATGTTAAAATACAAAATAGTAGAAGCCTGCAGTTATGGATATTTTACATTGATTTTTATTTTGAAAAACATCTGCAGCCACAAATAGCCTAGTACTGCAATCATGCTTGTTTCGGAACATAAAAAATCTTATATTTGATATCTTTGCGATAAGAAGTGAAGTAACAGTTCAATTTGGCTAAGGAGCAAAAGCAAAGTGTGATATGATCAAGAGAAAATCTTAAACTACATTAGTTTAGTTTAGATTTTGATATAATTTGATTGCCTAGTTATAAGCACTTCCAAATTATTATTGGCTGTTTTAACTTTTAGTTTGCAAAACCATTTATGCCACCAGCATTATGTAAAAGCAATTATAAGCAATTACTATTTTTATAATAGAAAGGGGAAACATCCAAATTAAAATGCAAATTTAATTTAGAATTATAATTTATATGTTTTTCTTGCATATATACATATTAAAGGCCAAAATATTATGCATAAACAAAAATACCATTACAAAATATATTATCCCATTGTTATATTTTACATCAATGTACAATTATTACAAACATAACAAAAAATTTATACCTAAAGAAGCAAGAGTTTCATGCAGATCATTTTTGTCAATAAAACCATCTCTGTTCTGGTCAATCATGTTAAATGCTTCTTTGAACTCCTGAATTTGAGCCTGGTCAAAAATTGCAAATACATTCGATGTAGCTCGCTGAGCACGTCGTTTAGTTGTACTTCGGCCTTTTGTTTTACGGCTGGCCATGGTTATAGGAAATCTAAGAACTGCAAAGAAAATATATTATAAGTAGAATGAACACTTTGCAGACGAGGAGTAGAAAAATAACAGTCCTCCCGTATTGAGAGTTTCATTCACAATACATTTACCCCAAATAATGGCAATATGCCATATTGGACATTTGCCATTAATTACAGCAGCATCCAAGAACTGAGGTAATTGAACCTCTTTTCTCAAGATCAAGAGCAAACACAAATGAGAAAATCTAAAAATAAGACACTATATTCGCACCACTTAATACACAAAATGAGGGGATGGGGGAAATCTAGCATATAGCAGCACTTTAAAATTTGAGTTTTCATTTCTAATCACCGCGGTTTTTGATTAATATTACAGTATATATCAGATTTAAAGAACGTATAACTAGAAACAAACGCCTTTACTAAAGTTCAAGCAAATATTAAAATAAATTTTAAGAGCAGAAAGACAATATTATAAATAACAATATTTACCGATATTTGAATAATACGATATAATTTTTTACAACTTTATATCCAAACACTTAACCTCTCGAAATGGAACCTTAGCCCAGAAAGTGAACGCGAAGTCTTACGCCAGCGTCAAATGCTACGAGAATGAAACCAAAAAAGGGCATCATTGAAGAAACCGACTCAAATACCACATTAGGTTAGGTCACACAATAAATTCTTCTGTTGCAGACGCTTAAGTTGAAATTGTGACGGAAACGGGAAGTCTTTTATTGTTGCCAAATTACAAATTGCATTAAATCAAATTAATTCTCGATTCTCGAAATCTTATCCCTATTTATTTTACTATGGGAAAAAGAGGAGAAAAAGGCCCATGCTACTATAGAAAATTATTATTAATATTATAAATAATAATATTAGAATAGAAAATTACTATAAATCATGAAAAATCTTCAGCAGTTTTTTTCCCTCAGAGTTTTAAATTTAACACATCTAAGAATTAAATTTTCTTAGCAATGCTATACGATTATGGGTAAAATTTCTTGTTCACTTTGAGTTATAGAACATGATGAATAGCTAGACTTAAAGCACTTATAGAAAACACAAAGCAAACAAGGCAAAAGTTCAGATGAAATGGATAAAGAGATTTCTTAGATTTTAAAGTGTAAACGTGTGTCCTCCTTCGGAATTGCAACTTACGTCAACGTTAAATTTGAGGATGCTCCAATTTTTGCTAATGTAAGCGGCCTTAAGAGTACAGTTTTCCTGAAGAAAGTAATAATTTCTGAGGAAGCGAATAACGAATGTTGCACTCGTTGAGTTTTCCTGCTTCTTTCTGCTTCCGGCTTTCTGATACGGTATACGTTATGAATAACAATTTTTATGTGACTAGTAAGCAAAGATAGTTGCATATTTTATGAAGAAAAAGATAAAATTAATATATTCCAAACAACAGAACAGTGGTGAAACGGCAGTGTCCTATTTCAGAACAGCAAGTAAAGTCAGCCCTCCAACAACTCGACAACAGCATAGTTTGGAATGGAGAACCTGGCAACAGTATATTTTTGAAACGGTCAATGGTTGTTTTGTTTCCGCCGATGGTAATTTTACATGTGTTCAGAAACCGGCATCGAAGTTATAATTCAGCAGATATATCTTAAAATTTGTATGTAAATATAATGTTATTTACTTGAAGCTGCTTCTGATATTTGATTCTCAGTGGCAGGTGAAAATTTCTTTCATGACTTGAATCGTTTCTTTGTGTAGTTTAATGCAGATCTGTAAATATATTTTTGTATAAATTCACTTAAGTTTATATTGCTCATATTCTATAACTAAAAACTGTAGCTTATTAAAACAAGTATTTGTAATGCTGGAAAAATTGTGGTTTCAGAATGGATGTGTATTCCCGCCTAAATGTGCACCTTGAAGCTGTTTTTGAAGATACTGATAATGTGTGTGTCTGTACTCGTGTCCAGCTAAGGTAAAAGCTTAAAATTTTATTTCCTGTGAATTTTTTTACTAGAAAATCTCTTTGTTTCGAAAATGTTTTTATCAATGGAGTTGCATGAACGACTAGGCAAATTGCGTGTTACACAGAATAAGACTACTAAATTATTTAAAATAAAATTGGGTGAAAGAACTGTAATAAATCCAAATTTTGATCCTTTTTGTGTCAACTGATAGCTTGACGAACTGACAGTCCAAATCCTTGACAAATTGGCAAGCAAATTTGCCATTCCTGCCGCCCATGGAAAAGGTCGGATATTATTCCTGGCTTTTGATAGCTTTTTCGTTTTTGTTTTCGGCTCTAGTGTAGAATTGGGTGTCCCTTGTTTTTTGGCGAAAAATTTTGTTCAGTTTTGGCGATGAAACCCCATTTCTGTTTACCAGGAGAGTTTTAACATGGTTTTAGCTTCTTGATTTATTTAATTGAAAATAAATCGATGTGCACATGGACAAAGTCAAAATGTGCAATGACTAGTTTGTGCAATTCTCTGATTTTTTTTTAAGTGAAAATAGGTCGATGTGTACATGGACACGGAGTTTGTGAAATTCTTTGACTTCTTGTTTTGGTTTTGTGTAGCGGCCATCTTGAAATTGAAATCAGAATCACCAAAAAACAAGGGGCACCCAATTGTAAACTTTTACTTATTTTCTAATGAGGTGAATTGCTTATTATATTTGTCTCCAAATTTCCTGAATAAAATGAAGCAGTTTGACATTTTGCTGTCATTCATTTTTCGAAATCAGTTTTTTATTTCATGTTTGAAAAAATAAAATTCAGTTGTATTATTTCTGTGTGTGTGTAGGACAGAGTCATGGTAAGAGTATAAAAAGTGTTAAATTTTACTTTTAATCTAGCTTTATTGATGTACTTTTGGACATTACTCGGCTCTAGTGTAGAATTGGGTGCCCTTTCGAATTGGAGAAAAATTTTGTTCCGTTTTGGTGATGAAATCCCATTTCTGGTTACCATGAGAGTTTTAACATGGTTTTAGCTTCTTGATTTATTTAATTGAAAATAAATCGATGTGCACATGAACAAAGTCAAGGCAATGTGCAATGACTAGTTTGTGCAATTCTCTGATGTTTTTTTAAGTGAAAACAGGTCGATGTGTACATGGACGCGGAGTTTGTGAAATTCTTTGACTTCTTGTTTTGGTTCTGTGTAGCAGCCATCTTGAAATTGTGCCTTATTGGCGCCGATCTTGGCGTCAAAACAGAATCATCGCCAAAAAACAAGGGGCACCCAATTGTAAACTTTTTCCCATTACTCTTTAGGAAAGGAACATGGAAAGCAGCTAACCATACTTTTAATCTGTGTGTTAGTAAAGAACATGTTCTCAAGAGGAAGAGGCACGCGCCTTTGCTGTTCTGCATTCTTTTTCCATGTCCTCTGTAGACAGTAATATTTTATTTACTCCTGATGATAAATTTGTTTTCTCATCTTTTTGTTTGAAAAAAATCTTCTATCTAACCTGAAACATGAAGTGAATTATTCGTATTTAGTCATGAAATGCATATAATGTTAAATATTGAATGTTTCATGTAAATAAATTCTAAAAGATTATTAGAAGAAGAAACATTGGTACTGACATATTAACACAACCATCTTGGTACAATTTGGCTATTTTTTTATAGATGAGAAGTAAAGGTTATAAACTGCAAGCTGTTTGTTTATGTGACTTTTTTGAAAAAAGATTCCCAAAGTATTGATAATTATTGTATGTCGGCAAACATTATCAACATTAAAAAAAAGCATCATACATTAGAATTTAAAACAAACCTCAGCAACACCAGCTATCTACCAAACACATCTCGTTGTTCCCTTTAAAGATTTCACATCAAAATTCTATGTTCCTGAAGAAATTTTATCACAGTTTTATCCATCACTAGCAAATTCCACAGGTACATATTTTAAAATCAAGTTTAATGCATAAAATATCATGGTTTGTTTAAAAAAGTCAATTACAATAAGAAGAATTACTTGTGGCAAAAATGGTGTAATATCTTGATTGAAGGATTGTTATGAACATGGTTGCCTGAAGAATCATTATGCGCATGGTTGCCAGAGTTTGGCACATTCAAAAAATTTGGCTACTTGTACTAAGGTGGTTGCAATAACACATAAGTACCAAAACATTATTATGTAAGAAATAAATAATGAGAGAAAATGGACAGTTCTTTTTTAAAAGGTAAGACTGTGCATTATTTTAAAGAAAAATTTGATGCTGAAATATTTGTTTGGCTCTTGTAATTGTGTAGTGTAACATTTATTTTGAGATGTACAATTTTTATAGTATTTGCTAGTAATAGTTGAAAAGTGTGTTACATTGAATACTGTGTAATTGTATCCTAGAACAGGGGGCCCAAATGCGCTTTAGCCCACTGCTTGGCGGCGATTGTTTTTGAATGAGCAATAAACGCGCCAACATGGGTAACTCCGTATATCCGCGAACATGGCTGACTGGGTATTTTGAAGCTACGGAAACATGTAGTTTTCGCGCATGCGTATTTCCTATTTTATAAAGAACGGTTTTATTGGTAATGTGAGATGACGTAGCGGTTTATTCGAAATTCTTACGTGTTAATTTAAGTAGTTATTTCAGTTGTCGTTGTATTCTTTGAATGCGGTGTTTTTGTGTTGAGTGTTTGCTATTTTCGTACCTTATATTTCGCTAAATACCGAGTCGGTATGGATTTAGCTGTGATGCTGAGAGAGGTGAGTGAATGTACATGTACATTTATTACTTTATTGGAAGTGCAAGTTGCTTAATTTTTATATTTTGTTGCCTTTTATTGAAATAATTTGGCTCAGCTGAAGAACAGAACGCTGGTATCGTTTGCAATTTATTTTATTTTGTTGATTTGTGCACATTGCCTACATTGTGCAATTCGCTGATGTTTTTTTTAAGTTAAAACGGAACGCTGTGCACATGGCATTTTCTTGTAATTTATTTTCGTTATTTTAGCTTATTTTGTTGATTTGTGTACGTTGCCTACATTGTGCAATTCGCTGAAGTTTTTTTTAAGTTTAAAAGGAACGCTGTGCACATGGCATTTTCTTGTAATTTATTTTCGTTATTTTAGCTTATTTTGTTCATTTGTGCACGTTGCGTACATTGTGCAATTCGCTGAAGTTTTTTTTAAGTTTAAAAGGAACGCTGTGCACATGGCATTTTCTTGTAATTTATTTTCGTTATTCTAGCTTATTTTGTTTATTTGTGTACGTTGCCTACATTGTGCAATTCTCAGATTTTTTTTTAAGTTAAAACGGAACGGTGTGTACATGGTATCGTTTGTAATTTTAATGCCCTTTTAAAAAAAATTCCTTCTTTCTGGGATGCCATTTTGGTTACGTTTTCGCGGAGCGTGTTGGGAAGGTTATGTAACGGCATAAAATGTGTAAGTATTACAACATAAAATGTAAATAATTAATTTAAAGGTAACTGACAAATATTTTAATGATCGTAATGTTCGTTTTGCATATTATTTTATTATATTTTTGTGGCAACAGTTTCCATACTAATTTATGGTTTAGAATTCTATGTTTTGTTTACAGTAGGTTTTTGCGGAGCGTGTCGGGAAGGTTGCAATTAATTGCAAAGACGTTTCGCAGAAACGCGCCGAATTGGCGATTTTCAAAACATCGCCAAGCAGTGGGCTAAAGCGCATTTTCACCGAACAGGGGTTCTCAAATTTTTTATACCATGTAAATGGAATAGTATCTTGCTCATCCATCATACCATCCAAAATAACATCAAACGACAACAAGAATTGGAAATTGCTGAGCAGTGGTAGTTTGGTCCAGGGTTAGAATCCCAGGATATAGGCTGGCACAAGGCAGTTTTCCTGGTTTTTCTCATGTGTAATGTAGATATGATCCAGTTTATCTTAAAAGACCTTCCTGGGACATCTGTTCCTTTGGTGGATACCATTGTGTGCAGCACAGTAATCAAATCTAAAAAAAAGTAAATTGTAAATGTAGTCTTTTTCTTGGGGGGGGGGAGATATTCTCAACTCTACTGTATAGTATGCCTATCTGCACTAGGATTCATGTGTCTATTCATTGCAGTGCAGTTTATCATTTTCTTTAATTGGCTTGCCATCTGTTACTGTTCATGTATATATGTTTGTATGTGATGGTTTAAAGTAGCAAGCATTGTTGTGGTGTTTAAAAAAAAAGTTGGACTTCACAGAAGTACAGAAAGAATGGCTATGAAAAAGAAAGTTGTATTGACAGAACAAAAAACTTTAGGCAGTCAACAGATTGAACAATGCGGGAGATAACTGACAATTTGAGATTGGGTGGGTAATAATAAGACTAGGAACGGAAACTAATAGAAATAGAAAAATAGGGTACATTAAGAGTTAGGGAATATGCATTAAAAGAAAGAAAACTAGGAAAAAATGAGTTATTTTTCTGTTAGTGGTACAGAATTCAGAAATATAAGCATATTTATATATATGTGTCTGTATGCATGTATGTACATATGTATGTGTGTACACACACACACATATTTATGCATGCATATATACATAGATTTCTAAATCCAATCCCAATAACGTAAAAGTATGAAATGTAATTATGAAAAGAGTGAAACTTAGTATGTCTAGTTTACACAGATTATAGATAAAAGTGTGACTATTTTACAACAAAAGGCACTGTGCGTTCATAATGATTTCAATGAAAGGGACCCGGGTTTCAAAGCAAGTCTTGATTGGCTTATGTAATTAATGCTATAGTATCCATCATTTAAGTGCTTGTGACAAAAAAGTATTATCAAATTTTGAGAAAACTGAGTTAGCCTAGGAAACATTTCAGGAATTAACTAAAAATCTTGCTATTGTATCCATCATTTAAATTGAGACAACTGAAGCATTCAAGACAACAGTTCAAGAATTAATTAAAAACCTAATTGATGATCAGATATATAACTGTGGTATGTCAGGCCTTGATTACAAAATGCTATCTATTAAAAGTCTTGCAGCCAGAACTGAAAGGCTGACAAATTTAACATGTAGTAACACTAAGCAAACCTGAAAGTGAACCTTCTAATGACTGGAAACTTCTTAGAATTTTAGAACCTTTAAATCAATATGAAAACAATGCTCTTCCTGTAAAATACTAGTTAGGAAAATGCATGATGAACAGTGAAATTTTAAAACGTGTGTCCTTTAAGAAATTTATTCCTTCAGCAGAAAAGTGTTTAAGGAGGTTTTAGAAATTATAAACAGGAACTATTACAAGAAGCTATTGTCCACACTGACAGAAGAAATTCGAGGACAAGACATGACTGAAAAAATTGTAATGCATCAATATAAAGCATGTTGCTTATTGGGATGTTGGCTGACATAAAGGCTACAGCAGTTACCAAATCATGGAAGAAGCTGCTAGGCAATGATAAAAGTATTGTTGCAAATTTTATGTTAGGTATTATAAATAGCTTCAAGAAAAGTGAAGCTCTGCGAGAAGAATAAGATTACAGGGTCTATGGCAGCTAGGGGAAAACTATTTAAGACCGAAGAGGACATTTGTTCTCAATTGTTTCATTACAGATCATGTATCCAAAAAGCTGCTGATATTGTTTCAGGGTCAAAGCAAAATACAAGTTGTTTAATTTGGTCATATGTAAAGATCCCCAATGTCCTTGAGGAAATACATAGCCATCCTACTACAAACCACTTCAGAATATTGAAAACTTTGCAAAGAGGTCAAGAGCACTTTAACTGGAGTATTGCAGTCTTGCAAGACCTGTGTGGTTCAGAAAGGACAGATCAAACACACTTGGGAGAAGCTACAGTGTTACAATGTAGGAATGGCTTTTGAATGCTTTTGACATCCTGGATTCCTCTGCCGTGAACTGCTGAGGATTTCATTGATTATTTTGCAAAGTGGCCTGAAATGTATCCTATCCCTGATCGAAAGGATGTCATGGTAGCAGAGGTAATCAGCAATGATACAGCATTGGATTTCTTGGTTTGGAGCACCTCTTCAGTTACATTCTGATTAAGGATGGAATTTTATTTCAGCTGTAATTAAAGAACTCTGCAAGCTGCTCACCATTCACAAAACCTAAACGACACCTTTACATCTCCAGTCAGATGACATGGTAGAGAGGTTAATAAATGAGATTTTGCTATAAAAATATGTATACCATAATGTACTTTATTATTTTACATTCACTTAATTCTTTTGGATAAAAACTGTATCCCAAAAATAATATAACGTACCATTAGTGATATATGTAGTATAGTTTGAGGAACTTTACCCTTGCAGACTGAGAATAAGTTGCTTTGTATAGCGAATCCTTTGGTAAGTTGTTTGGCCTTTGCAAAATTGGTATTTTAATTGAATCATTCTATATGTAGAAATCTTAAGAATTTGATTAAGATATATTGAAACTTACTTATACTGTTCATCAGAATTAAAAGGTAATTTGAAAAATTATGGTTGTTGATTATTAAAGTTTTCAATAGGTGTAGTATTCAATTATAAGTGTCCAATGGTATAATTGGTTATGTTAATTACTCAGTGTTGCCTGAAAAATTTTGAGCTGAAGTGGCAGAAGAATTCAAAAATAGTATGCGATGTCAGAGATCACTTGATTTTTTGTGATGTCGTTGATGCATGAGCTCTCGTAACCTGTGATGTCACCACAAATTCAGTTTGCATGGGTTCTGTAACTTGTAATTAATTTTTTGGTGATTTTAATCATAATTTTTTTTTTTTTTTTAAGTTTTGCTCAAATGGTTGATGGCTGTATTGATGCATAGGAAGCAACAAATACAGAAAGTTTCAATTCAAATTGATATGTGCTGTTCACTTTTTCAGATGCATTTTTATATTATTTTGAGGCAGGCTTTGTTGAAAATTTGCTTATGCTTTTAAGAACAATTGTGTAATTGAACAATGATTTCTTTTTTTTTTAGTCTACCTACAGGAAGTGTTGCATAGCATCCTAAATAAAATTATTATTATACTGATATGCAGTGCACTTCTAATATCAAAGCTAAATGAAAGGTGTTATCGTTGAATGTCAGCAATATCCTCCAATTTTCTGATTTTTGCTTGTTATAACTGACATTTATTTGTTAACTGGAAATGATTATAGCAGAGAAGTTAAAAACATTGCCAAAAGTATATTTAAGAAAGGCATTTTTTAATCTGTTTGGAAATGTATGTTTAACACAAATGCTTGTTATTGCATTATTTTAAGGTAATTTTCAATATGTGTTGTTGCTTCAGGAACTTAGTTCAAAAGATGATGTAAATGCTTATAAAAATGATGCTGGAATAATATTTATAATATGTTATACAAAGGTCCAACTGTGAAATACTTCATTTGTATATCAGTATTAAGCAAACGTTATATATACAGATGAAAATATTTTTCATTTTTTATAATGTAAGGCAAGATTTTTTTTTTTTTAAGTTAAATGTTATACTTCACATATATAGTATGTAAAATTGTTCTGGTATTTTTTATTTAGTATTTTATTGACTTTTCTGAAATTTGTTAATTGTTGTTAACTATTATTTATGTGTTTTCATGTTTTATATTTTGTTTCTTTCAAGGGATTATCCTTATATGTACGATAACCAAGAATCATATAATGAGAATTTTAATGAATATGAGTACAACTTTTCTGAAGAAGAAAACACTTGTAGAGAAGACCCCATTATGCCATTTGAAGGGGAATTTCAAGATGATGTGGAAATTATGAAGAGTATGGGCTTACCTCTAAGTTTTGTAAGTAAAGTGGCTGCTATTGAGAAAATAAATATCATACTTAGTATATAATACGTGACTTAAATTTAATAAAAGTAATTATTTAAAGTATAATATGTGACTTAAATTTAGTAAAAGTAATTATTTAGTTTAAAGTGTTGTGGGATAATTTCTGTTTTCTTTTTATTATGTTTAAGAAATGGCAAAGCATTTGGATATTTTCAGGGAATCATTCACCAAATGTGGCAGTCTGTTTACATCATATCAGCAACATTGCTTTATAAGTGAAATACACTGCTGTGTACATGGAACAAAAGTTTTGTTTGCCCCATGTACACAGCAGTATGTTTTTGCCTAAAATAAATCAGAAAGCTGCACAATTTGGCATTGTGCATTGCAAACATTAAGCATTATATTTATATTCATTATAATGTAAAAAAGTTATTCTTTTCATGAAGCTCGTGTATTTTTATGGTTGCTACCATAAGTTAAATCTTGTACCAACAGTTATGTTTGGTGTTAAGCGGTAGCTTTTTAACAGAAAAGAACCAGGATTTATAATCATATATTTCGAATTGATTTTGTAATATTTTATATTAAGTAGAAAAGTTAAAGTAATTTTGGGATAAAATTATCGGGAGTACAAATAAGTCTGCATCTTTTTTTTTAATAAAAAATTGAACATTTATATGAAAGAACAGTACATTATGTTTTATTCAAAGTATTGTTCATCACTAGCCTCTACTTTTTCCAATCATTCTGCCAACATACAGATACCGTGTTTGAAGAACTCTTCATTTTTTGAGGCCATCCACAAATCAACCCAATTTTTGGTATCTGAAGCTCTGCTCAGGCAAGCTATACAACAGCAATTTGTTTGAATATGGCAGTGTTTTGAATACAGTGGCAGGAAGAAGTCATCCCATTTGCGTATTTCCTTGTAGGTTTTGAGTGCCACAACATATGGTTGAACGTCATCATACAGACAAATAATTTTGTGTTGTCTAAAATAGTAGAGGGTGCCTTTTTCTTTCAATGCTTGGCTCACTCCCATTAGTTGTGTTCGGTAGAAAGCCCCAATAATGGTTTTCTTTGGTTTGAGGAAATCATAATGCATGACACCAAGCTGATCCCACCATATACACAACATGCTTTTTTTTTCCCCCATGAATATTTGGCTTGGTTTTCGATGTTGAAGCATGGTCAGGCATCCCCCATGATTTCTTCTTTGGGTTATCATAGTAGATCCATTTTTCATCACCAGTGACTATACAATGTGAAACTCTTTTATTTATGCATGGCAAGCAGCATTTCATGAGTAAAAAAATGGCATTTAAAATTTCTTGGCTTCAGTTCATATGGAACCCAGTTTCCTTGTTTTTGAATCATTCGCAATGATTTTTAAAAATGTGAAATTGCTTGTTGAGCCACTCCTAATGTAAGTGCAAATTCTGTTTGCATTCGACGCATATCTTCATCTAATAATGCTTCCAGTTCTGCATTTTCATGCATTTCCATCCTTTCGCTATGTTTTTTTGTCTTTGATGTCAAATTCAGGGTACTTAAACTTTTGAAACCACTTAAGGCAGCCTCACCATATGTCTCTACAAGAAATCGATGTGCCTCAGCTGCAGATTTCTTTAAATTAAAGAAGTTAATCAAAAGTTCCTGCAAATGATGCTGATTCGGCTCAAAACTCAACATTTCCGCATGAAAAAATATATGATGATGATACAAAATCACTAGTATTTCAAGGTTATGCTGTTAGCAGATGTTCAACTTTATGATATGACATTTTACATTTGACAATTTTAACCATAACTTACTGGTCGTGCCATTTTTTGTAAAACGGTGGAGACTTATTTGTGCTCCCAATAAAATAATAGTTACATACTGTATTTTCTCCCCCTTTTTTTTTTTCTTGTTTGCTAATTTTATTGTCAAAAAATCAAGCAGAGAAAATGATTTAATTCCAAAGGACACATTTACAGTAAAAACATACCAATGAAAATATGGTACTTACGTATTATGACAACTACTTAGATATCTCGCCAAATCCGGCGACCTTTGTATGTTATACAGGTTAAGCCTAACATTGGTTATAAAGCGGGATTTGAACTTGAGCCCTTCAGCACGGCAGTTGGCGACGCTAACCACTATACCGGTTGGGCGGCTATGAAAAAATGTTAACCCTAATATAGGTTATAGAGGGCGTTGAAATAAAGAGTATTATCTCGCACTAGTCCCGCATTTGCTATTACCACAGCTTTTTTTGCTACATTTACGCCGATTGTTACGTTTAGGTAAAACACGTGAAACTTTTTGCGATTATTTTTTCCGAATGAATATCAACATTTTTCAACTTCCTTCAAATGAGGAAGAAGCGATAGACTTCTTCAGAGAGGCTGGAATTTTACCTAAAGAACGCATTTGTAAAAACGGCCATGATATGAAATTTTATAATTCAAGATTTTATTGGAAATGCAACGTCAAAAATTGTCAACAAAAGTTTGGTGTTCGAACTGGTACGTGGTTTGAAAAGAGTTGTATTGAATTTTTAAAAGCTTTAAGATTTATTTACTTTTGGGCATATGAACAGTCGTCCATTAAATGGTGCAAACATCAGTTGGATTTATCCGATAAGACGGTTATTGACTGGAATAATTATATGCGTGAAGGATTTGGAGGATAATCGAAAGATTAAAATTGGAGGGCCCGGAATGATTGTCGAAATTGACGAAAGCCTTTTTACGCGTTGAAAGAATAATCAAGGTCGTATCATGCCACAACAGTGGGTCTTCGGTGGGATTTGCCGAGAAAAAAAAAGAAACATTTTTAGTCAGAGTTCCAGACCGGAAAGCGACAACATTAATGCATGAAATCCAAAATAATATTGCTGAAGGCTCAACAATAATGTCAGATTCCTGGCCTGGATATCAAATAGAAAAGCTCATTGCTGCCGGTTTTGAACATTTTAAGGTGAATCATCGATACAATTTTGTTGACCCATCTACACAGACTCATGCGCAACATGTTGAAAGGATGTGGGATTCCGCAAAATTGAGGAACAAGCGACAACGTGGGACAAGCCGTCATCATTTGGATACCTATTTACTTGAATTTATTTGGCGGAAAAAGGAAGAAAAGCCTTTTGATGCTATTTTGAAAGCTATTTCCCGCCATTTTCCTTATCATTAACGTCAATATTTTCTTTTAACCAGTTTTAAGTAAGTTAACTATATTGTGCTGCCATCTGTTATTTAAAGTTAACACTAAATGCCTCTCAATTTTTTAAAAATTTGTACGCATATTATGTATAAAAAATATAATT
>KK122338.1:255720-271608 GCA_000611955.2 Stegodyphus mimosarum
CAGATTGGACTCTAATCTCAATCTTCAGTGATGAAAACAACTATTATAGTTAAAATAGTAATTCTTTGGAGATTATAAGTCATATGTAATCGGCGAATTTTTGTGTTTTCAAGTGGCCATAATTAATTTACCGCTTAGCACAACCAAACTGCACTACGCGGATACACTGGAATTTTCTTTGGAAAACCTGGAAAAGTCAGGGAATTTCATTCTCCTGTTTGAGTGGCAACCCTGTATTTATGTATTATTACTTTTAGTTGTATTACCACAAGCAAGTGATAGCAAAGTTCTGTATTAGATTTCACTTCTGCATTTTATCTTGTGTTTCATAGTAAGCATTTAGAAAGGTGATAACTTAACAACTATTAGCATTAATTTTTTAAAGTCAGCCATTAGACTTGTGGGGTTTTACTATTTAGTTCTAAAGTTCTAACTTAGAACCCCATGAACACTAACAAGCGAATAATCACTTAAGTGTGTGAACAGAACACATAAGACTTAAAGAGAGTTTACCACTCTTTATTTTTCAGTATATTTACAATCAGTTCCTACTTGGAACTTTACACAAAGCCTCCACTCGGGTTTGAACTTAAAATAATAATAATTTAAACTAAACTAACTTAACTAAGCTATTGGAAAGGTATAGCCGAAGCTATCAGAGATCTAACTAGCTGGCCCCTAAGTATTAACTAAATCGGCGAAGCCTAAGGTATGGCTAAGAGAGACATAGCCAAAAGGCAAACGCGTGCTAGTCAGGGAATCAGACTCTCTCTCGAAGTCGGTGAAGTATCGACTTAAATAGTACTCTTTCTCATTTGCATTAACTGCGTTTCTGAAATTATATTCTGGCAGGAAATTGTAAGCTGAAATTAGAATAAGATAGGAAAGATACAAAACTTAAAATAACTGTTAATAAACTTAGGATAAACCTTACAGACTTAATAACAAGCAGTTTTTGTTAGTTAAACACTTCTAGAAGTTACTATTATCCCATATTCAGTATTTATTGTTCTCAACACAAATATGTATACCACAAAAAGGCTTTAAAAATTGGCTATGCATTTGTTGAGTTCCACTGTTAAGTAAAAGTTTGTTGATAATAAAATAATAGTATACAAAGAAGAAACATTTGAAAAGTTTAACTGCCGTGCATGTTCACCATTCCTGATAGAATTCATAAAATGAATTATAAGAACAAATAGTGATGGAAAAAGCTTAGCAATTTATAAGAGTGATTATTGCTATTACATTAAAAAAACATAAAAAAGGAGCTGTATAATAAGATTTTTTCTTTTTAAAGGTCCGATTGGTTGCTAAAGGAAAGCTTTAGGGAAAATCCACTAGGTCTGTGTGCAGACGTCTTGCGCAGTGTCTATAGTTGGCCTGGGGAACATGTCCATTCACAGTTGTCATTTCTGAGTTCATAGGAGCACATAAATATGCTTTGAAAAAAAGTCTACCGCCAAATGTGAATTGCGTTCAGTCGTTTGATTTCTGCATGCTGAAGGAAGCAATGCAGCTGAAATTCATGGACAAATTAGTAAAATGCATGGAGAAATGTTCATAAGTGACAGCAAAGTGTGGAAATGGTGCAGGAACCTTGAAGCTGGACACACAGATGTTCATGATGCAGGCGGAGAGCGAAGGAAGCCAATGTCAACCGATGATCTTGTTCAGTGCGTGGATCAGGCAATTCGCGGAAATCGAGTCGCGCCACAGACAACGAGCTACAGACCAGCATACAGAATTGGCTGAAAACACAGGCAGGCTGCCTTCTATGACAAATGTATGAATCGGAATGGTGATTACGTCGAAAGTACCTTAATTTTGTTTCATATAAAATTTTCTTGATTCTCTCTGTGATTTTCATAGCAACCAATCAAACCTTGAAAAAATATATATATATAACCTACGTATATCTCTGATAACAGAAAATGTGATAAAAATTTAACCATTTTCATGCTTGAATGTATTAGTAAATGCTTCTTTTAAGAATAAAATAAAATAGATAAAAGGGGGAAAATATCAGTATTTAGAAAATGTGCCAATTTTATAAATTTTTAATTCCTATTTTGTTTATCAAAATTTTCAAAATATTGCTCATTTAAATAGTTTTCAAAAAGAAAGGTTTCTGAACATAATGAATACCTTAGAATTTAACTAATGTTCTTAATTCTTCTTGCCAAGCTATTAATTCTAGTACCCAAAGTTTTCTTCCTTCTTCCATTATTAGGTTTTATTTTATTAGAATGCACCTTGCATATTTCTAACTCTGCATTTATGATCTTAGCATCTGTTTTGTAAGCAAATATAGCTAGTCTTTAATGGTGTAAACAAATAACCCCACTTTCTGCTTGTGAGGGTTCAAGCAGAGTAAAAATGAACAGTTCTTTTAAGTCCTTTGTAGAGATGTGAACTTGCTCTGGAAAGGAAATAAATTACTATGATATTAAGTTAACAAAAATCTTTTTTGTGTTTCTGTGTGTCATCAAACTTGTTGTGTAAGTTTATAAAATTCCATTGTTTATTGCAGTATGTGTTTTATATTGTGTGTAATCTTTAATCCATGATTATTTAAAATTTTTATTTGTTTAGGGAAGAAAAAAGCAAAAGAAAGTGAAACAAAGAGATTCTTCAGGTATTTATACCTCAGACAGTAATACTGAAAACAGTTTAAAAGATAGCAATATGGATTGCATGATTCCTGTACATATTTCATCTGAACATATTGATGCTGAATGGGAAAAGTACTGGGCTCTGCATGGTGAAACAATAGTTTTAAATAGCTGGATTCAAAAGTACAAAGATTATTTGAATCCAGATTATTTTAAGAATGCTGGCATTCCTTTTAATCTCAATAACATGAGTGATCAGTTTCAAGCAATGACATTCAATGATAACGCTGTTGAAACTTCTGAAAATGTTAATCATGAGCACTGTAATGTTAGCAATAGTTTGATGAAAGTGGATATAGATTCTGTGCAGGCTGATATTAAAACTGATGTTGGTGAAAATAAAAATAGTTCTAGAGACACTTCAAACAGCAGTGAGTACAGAGATGATACTAATAACTATGTTTCAGATGGAGCAAGTAATGAATTTCATAATTCATTTGTGAATAATGACTCTGAATTTTTAGAAGTAATAAACTCACTTAAATTAATGAATCCTTATATGGAAGAAAAAGAATATGGCAACAGTATTGGAAAAGAATATGACAACATGTTTAAAATAACCAAGCCATTAGAAGATGCCAAAGATGCTGATTCTATTTCAGAAGCAGTGTGGGCTGAGTTATGGGATAAACATAATCAAGAACAACATGATTATCATTATAAATTATTTAAAGATGAGTATTTGAACAAAAATTATAATGATAGCATAACTGAAGACTTCCATGCTATCAAAGAGAACTGTAGTTGTGAGATGTGTAATGTAAATGATGAGGAGTACTACATTAATAAATGTGACTTTTGTGGGAAACAGAATTGTGATTTTTGTGTTCCACACGACTGTGAACAATACTATGATTACTGTTATGAATTACCTTTAAATCAAGATGTTGTTACAAATGACATTGATAACAGTGCATCAGATTTACCTAATTCTGATTGTAAAGCAAACCAAAGCATGGATTTGCATGAAAAAGATTTAATTCCACCTGAAAGTAATCTTATATCTACAGTAAGCATTTCAAGTGAATCATTTGAAATCGCAAGAACTGCAGATGATAGTGATGATGAGCCTTTAGAAATTCCAACAAAAATAAAGCGAAAGTAAGTAAAATACCTTTTCTAACCAACTGGTTATTTAAATTGTTGCATTTTATGTTTTTGTAATTTTCAGAAATAAATTGTAAATAAAATAATACAAAAGTTTTTATTTGGGCAATGTAAAATTCTTTTATTTCTTAGATGCTTAAATATTATATAATGTTATATATCTTTATAAGCAAGATTTATTTAATTCTTGCATTCTAAAAGTTAGTGTGTGTGCAAAATTTTACTAATTTCTAAACTTCAACAAGGAATAAATTTATTTCTCATAACTTATGATATGCTGTTATATTATTTTTAATCATTAACACAGTGTACTAAGTGGATGGTTTACTGTAAAGAAGTATCTTTTCTAGGTTAGTTATTTCTGTATCAAAAGAAAAGCAAACCCCCCCATTTTATAAGAATACTAAAAAATCATTATGCATTTATAAAAAATTTTCATAAAATGATAGTTATATATGAACATATGTTTTTTGTAAAAAAAACTGATATGCTTTTATAGCAGATTTACTAATTTTTGTGCAGAATTTGACATTTATGGTTTTTATAAATGAATATTTATAATTATTCCAAATATAGAGACCAAAATATATGCCACTTTAGACAAAACATGCTGCTAAATAGAATATTACATGAAAAACAGTTGCTAATTACATATTCTATTTGCTATATCAAAAACACATCCAGTAAATCGCACTGGAGAAAATTCAGTTTAGTTACTTTTTAGATGCATCCATGTATGCCATTTAAGACAGACTGATTGTGTGAAAAATTTTCTAATTTTCCTGATTATATAAATAAAAACTAGTGTCCTACTGGCTTTAAAATCATTTTCTAAAATAGATAATTTGGTACTATGGCAATAATCATCCTGCAAAGCATTAACTGTCCTGTATGCAGCTGCCAGTTTTGAGGGAAAATACCCTCAACACCCTTTCATTGTATGTCGAAAATTTTTCGTTAATGTCAGCATTCTAAACAAAAGACTACCGTTAGCAACTTTTTTGTTTCGGGTTAGGGTGATTGACATGATATGTTATTGCCACGTTAATTCTTTTATTGATATTGAGAAAAAGTTGTTATATTACATTAAATTTAAATCATGACAACATACATATACCTGAAGTGTTAAAAGTGTTTGCTTTCTGGTTTGGCAAGAAAAAAAAAATTATTTACGAATTGGTTGTTGCTTGGAAAGAAAGAACTGATTTCTTTCATATTGAAATATTTTTATACATTTCCTTTTCAGGTGTGTTTAGAACTTACAAATTTTGCTTTGGCCACAGTCCACTCATCTGGTGGACTTACCTGCTAGTTTAAATAAAGACTGTTATGTGAAAAAATATGACAGACTATAGAAAACCACCGTAATAATTTCAATTTTTGACTTCTAGTTAAGTGTGTAATATAAAAATTTATGACTGATTTGTAAACAGTTTAGGAAACTTGCTAAGAAATAGTACCCCCTTCCCAATAAAAAATAAAAAAACTAATGAATGTAAATTATAACTGTAACAAAAAGGAACTGCATGGGCAACTTCCCTTTATCATCATCCTGCAAATGCTTCTGTTTTGCCTTTAAAAGTTTGTTGAAGAATGAAGGAATAACAAGCAACTGTTGTTCTTATAACGTCTTAAATTTTTTTACAATAAGATGTATTGCTGATATAATTAAGAACCTATGCACATTTCCATCTACATAGTACATGAATTGTTTACCCTATTTTTGATTTGAGATACATGCTTATAGTGAAAGAGTTCTACATTTGGAAAATATTTTTTTAATATTTTAGATGTGAAAGTGATAGTGATGAAAGTACAAATGCACCTGTGGATTATTTGAAGGACTTGGGGTTAGTTATAAGACCAAATGAATCATTAAGGTAACTTTCAGTTATTTGGTACTTTATTAACTGTTGGACTTTCTGATTATCCGCACCCCCACTGAAAAGTCATGAAAAAGTATGCATGAGGTTAAACAATATGTTGCCAAAATAGTTCTATGACAAACCCAGGATGTTGCCAAAAGGTACATTATTGCAACCCAGGCATGTTCATAGTATGTGTTTATTCAGTTATTGCACAGTATCAGATTTGCACAATTCTCTGGCTTTTTTAAGCAAAAACAGACCACTGCGTACGTGATGAGAACAACAGTGCTTCTCCCCCCAAAAGAGGGATTTTTAGAAAAAAGTAAGTTGTTTATGACCCATGTTTCATGGTTTTTAAGTTTCTTTATTTGGTTGTGCATTTAGTGCACTGCCATTTGTGCATTAGAATACCAATAAATTAGGCAAAAAACTAATCCACAAATGTGTCTCAAGTCACCAGTGAGTTCGTGATTTTTTTATGGTTATGCGGATAATCACAAAGTACCTAACTTTTAAATCTAATCTGATTTCACCTAATTTTTAAATCTGTTTCATTATTCATAATACAGTAAAAGCATGACTGTTTGGCATTAAACTAATTGGAAAGCTCAACTAATAAGAATATTTTAGAATTTTCCTCCAAAAATTTAGTAAATAAGGGAAATTTATCTCTTTATAAGTATACACATTGAGTATACATTATTTAGTATACATTATTAAGTATATATTATATTATTTACACATATATGTTGTTGCCAAACAGTGTAATTTAGCACTAGTAATGAATAAGCATGATATCATAACACAATCATAAGAAGTTTGTGTTTTGGTTTCGATAAATTCTTGATAAGCTAGTTTAACTTTGTGAAAAAGGTGTAATATATATTTTTTTTGTCTCATTTTTTGGAAAAAAAAAACAATTTAATATTTGAGCTGGCATTCAGTACAGTATTTTCTAATTTACAGGATATGGGCATAAAAAAGGCCATGAAAAATTATGATAAATGATTTAAATTTGTTTATATGCTATATTGTTTATTATGTAATTAAATAAAGAATAATCTGTTTATTTAAACTTCTGCCAGAATGACTGTCGATATCTCCAACTTTTCATGTTTCAGAATTGAATCTCATATTTTACATTCATGTTTAAGGCCTGTGAAATATGTTAACTTTTACATCTGACATGTAAAAGTCCAGCCTCACCCCCAAATTTTAAATTTTGATAATAAATAAAAGAATAATTTTTTATAATATCAGAGTGGATATTTTTTTTGAAAATTCATTTGGCTTTCTAACATGTTTTCCACTATTTTATATGTTCAAATATCTGGAATTTTCATGTATCCAGAAATCAAGATTTTAAATAGTCATGCACGTATTGTACTATATTTTTAATTTAAATCTTTTATTTTTAATTGTTTCTGTTATAAATGCTTTTGGGGGGGAGTCAAAAGGCATCTATCGGTGTTTAATCAAGTACAATATAAAAATTTAATATCCAAATAGTTTTAAACTTCTTATGTTAGTTTTATTGTCTAGCCAAACAGATATAGTATATTGATATAGATCAGTATATTATAAAGGCTGTTCTAGAAGTGATGCATGCTACTAGGTAGCTTAGCATGGAGAGAGACAAATTCTTGATGTCCTCTTAATCAGCATTTTACAGTTGCTATCTGTGTAATTAGAGATTCTGTAATTGTTTATCATGCCCTGTATGTGCTCATGTGTTTAACTGGCAAGAAAACTGGGGATGTTGGTGGCCAAGGAAGGGTTTGCAGAGAAGTAGATACTATATAGGTCCAGGCAGTTATCTCTTTGAAAAATGACATCCTGCAATTATGATGTTGGAAGTTGATCCTGCAAGTTAGAAGGTTACACCATTGCTTGCAAGATGTCATTCATATATTGCTGGGCTGTAAAGGTGGTATGAACAATAGTAATGGGTGATCTGCTATTGGAGAAAATGACATTTCAGGGAAATAATAATTGTATAAAATAATAATAATTGAAATAAATAAATAATAATTGTATGCCACTGAAATTGTTGAAAATACACCACGTTGAAAATAATAATTGTATGCCATTGCAAAATAGTTTGAATCTGATGTTATAATTGTTTCCATATCTGAATGCAACTGTAATTCACAGCCATGCTAAAATGAAATTTATCACTAAAGCGATATCAGTCCATAATGATCCATGAAGCTCGACACATAATTCAATGCCTCTACTGAACACCATGGAATAGTGCAAAGAGATTCAGATGCACCCATAAATGAAAAGGCATTGTGAATACTGACATTACTGTCATGTTGAAGACTGTGGTATCTTACTGTATAGTCATACTTTTTCATTGTTTGAAACTTCCTGATGCTAATGAGATTGGATATCAATTATTGCTGCAGCTATGTCCCGAAATAGGATCGTGTAGTCTAGATGGTGAACTATTGTGTTAGTAACATTTTGTCATCATCTCTCTAAATAAGAGCATTTTAATTAATTGCAATTGGTTATTTAAAAAAATTGATATTATTATGTTATATATGATAATCATCAAATAGAATATATTTGTTTCCAGTACTTGTATTGTAATCTTTGATTTCAATTTTCTAAAATTTGCATATTATATATATGCATTAGCAAATACTTCTCATTATTAAAACAGTTTTCTGCAGCCACTTTTCATGCTGAAAGATACAAATTTATGGTAGCCTGTATGGCAATATCACATTCCCCTGTATATGCTTTCATGGCATAGGTCAGTAGTTTCAAACTTAAATAGCATATTGATGCATGCTCAGTCTGAAAGCAACTGACAGGCCATTTTTAACCATAAATAAGTTTAAAAAAATTAAATTTCACTTACTGAACATGTATCAAAACATATGTTGTTGTTGTTGTGTTCATAACCACATGGAATAAGGATTGCCAGAGCCTACTCCGAAGAAAGGTTGGACTTCTATTTTCCACCCCCAATTTTGAGGGAGAGCACCCGGTGGGGGGAACCCCAATCCACACGATAGGACTTTCAGCTCATGGCATATTTAGAGTGCCGCACCAACACTATACATTTACAAGCATCCATTTCTTCTCCGGGATTCGAACCCGGGCCCTTCGGTACCGTAGTAGGCTCCCCTAACCACTATACCGTCAGGGCGACATCAAAACATATGTAAGTAATAATAAAGCAGAGAAAAAATTCGTATTTATTTGCTATCTGAAATTTAAAGGTTGGTACCTGCAGGAAATTTCTGTTCATTAGACTTCTTAATTCAAACACACTGACAGCTAATTATGGAAATTTTAGATTGATTTTTATTTCAGATAATTAAAATATGATGATTTAATTAGTAAATAACTTCTTTTAACATTAACTGTAAAACCAGAAATTTCAGTTGTCAGCTAGCAAACTAAATTTACTGACTGGAACCAAAGGAGTCCCACATTACCTAGTCATATGGCGTGACATACAAGCATACAGTGACTAAACCCCAAACCTATTCTTTCTAATTTTCCCTCATCAGTAGCAGTTGTGCGCATAAGCTCAGTACATATACTTTATGTCTCTAAAACTGTAAACATTGTATTTACATAATTAAATACATAATTAAACTGTATTCTCAGGTAGTGATGGGCAACTTCGGTACTTTCTTGTACCCGGTACGAGAGTAACGGATACAGACAAGTACCCGGTACAAAATACCCGTTACTCAAGTAACCGTTACTTTGAAAAGTACCGAAAACCGATTTCAAGTACAGAGTACCCAAGTAACGATTTGGAGTACCCAAGTAACGAAATACCGGAGTAATGGTTTGCTGTACCGGAGTACCCTAGTAACAATTTGGAGTACCGAAGTGCCCTAGTAACGATTTGGAGTACCGAAGTGCCCTAGTAACGATTTGGAGTACCGAAATACGCAGCTAACGATTTTGCGCACTGAAGGAACTCTGCCACGTCACCACGTGTTTGATTTTATTTGTACGGAGTAAGATTTTGAATATCAGAAAGCATGTCAACCACGGAAGTGTCTGAGGAGCAGGAGAGCGCGGCGGGTTGTTTCTGGTGTTGGGTTTGTGTAGATTGTCTTTGATGGCCAGTGGGGGTTGGGAGGATTGGCGCGGGAAGTGGATGGATGGAAACATTTTCGGTTGTGTGCAGGTGCACCATTTCGCAAATACAACCAGATCCTACTGTCCTCGTACCAAAACCGAAGTGAGCTGAACCCTCATCGATCCTCCAGTAACGAATACCGAGAAGAGATGCATATTTTCGTTACAAAATAGCGAATACCGAAAAGCACCTGTTTCGGTACAGAAGTAACGAATACCGAAAAGTACCCGTTTCGGTACAGAAGTAACGAATACCGAAAAGTACCCGTTTCGGTACAGAAGTAACGAATACCCAAAAGTACCGATTTTGGTACTGAAGTAACGGGTACTTGGATGTACCGATTTTCAGTACCCGTTACAACTAAGTACCCGTTACAAAATACCCGGTAAGGTAGTACCGACTCATCACTATTCACAGGTCGCATAAAATTGTTTTGGGTCCCACATGTGGCTTGCAAGTTTGAGACCACAGATGTAGGTACTTAGCAAGTTCAGTTCATAACAAATGGAAGATTCCTCGTTCGAATTTTGGCAAGAGACTTGATTTTTCATATTTCTTGCTTGTTGAAACATTCTGAAATGTTTTCAGTTGTTAAAGCTGTAATTTAATTGTAAAATTTTCTGTCCATAATCCTGTAAGAAAGGTAATGAATGCATGGCCTGCACAGAATTTTGCTGTTTTATATGCTAGTTTTGTCAAGCAGTTAAACTATGTTTATCAATGTTTAGAATTTGTTAGAGTGCTGTCTGTGATCATCCACATTTTTTATCAACTTATATGCATAGGAATTTTCCACAGATTTTTACAGTCATGATTTGTGCTTAAAGCTGCAGTACTCTAAACCTGAACTTTCAGTGCAATTTCATAGGTGAGAGGTGATTCATCACTGGTACCTGCGGTCAAGACTCATTCAAATTTCTTGTTTTGATTTACTAAAATCACTTAGAAAGGCATATGTATAATCACTACAGACATATTCGCTGCGTAGTGTTTTACAAAATCTGCTAAGCACATTCTGCAGTTACTAAAGATACCATTAATTGTGTATACATTGAAGAGCCATTACATTATGACCACTCTCAATCTATAACAATGGGCTCGCCCAGGAACAAAAAAAGCCACTGCACATGCACGCCAGATGTTGAGTATATAAAACGGCTATGCATTGTCTTGCCAAACATAGCACAATTAGTGACATAATGGGAAAAGCAGCTGATTTATTAGACTTTGGTAAAGATCAAATCGTAATGGCTCGGTGACTGGGAACATCAGTATCAGAAACAGCGCATTTAGTGGGCTGTTCACGTGCAGTTGTTGTGAGCACATATCGAAAGTGGTGAATGGATGGTGAAACGAGAAGTTGCAGGCTAGCAGTATGTCGTCAATGGCACATTGATTTCAGAGGAGAGTGGAGATTGCTACACATTGTTCTCTATAACTGAAGAACTACAACAACCAAAATCACCACCTGTTACAACAGTGGCGACCCAGACCGTGTTTCTCAACATGCTGTGCAGTGTACATTGCTGCATATGGGCTTACTCTCCCAGAGGTCGAAGCATGTTCCTGAATTGATGGTGTGTCACTGTCAGCTGCATCTGCAATGGGCAAGAAACATCGGAACAGGATGTTAGAAGAATGGGAAAAAGTTACAAAGTACGACGAATCACGTTTTCTGGTATATCACATCGATGGGTGTGTGCTGCCGATTTTCAAAAGAAACCCTGGCACCTGGATGCAAAGTTGGATGGAGATAAGCAGGTGGTGGGGGTATTATGGTGTGGGCAATTTTTTCATGGAGCACATTAGCTCGCACACCCCGACATCTGTGCCCTACGTGAACATTATTGCAGACCAGGTTCATCCGTTCATGATGATAGTATTTCCGTCAGGGGATGGTGTTTACCCACAGGATAATGCACCATATCATAAGGGTCGAACCACCTGACATTAAGCCAATATTAGCATTTGTGGCCCCACCTGGAAAACCAAATTTGTACTGCCATGCTACCTCCTCGCATTATGCAGGAATTGCAGGACCAGTTGGTGAGTGCTTGGTACCAGATACCTTAGACTACGTATCAGCACTTTGTGGAGTCAATGCCATGCCGGGTGCTGGCTGTTTTGAGGGTTAAACATGGTCCTACATGTTATTAACAGGGTGGTCATAACGTAACGGCTCTTTGATGTACGTGGTTAGAATAAAAGTAACTTTCATAATTTTTCCGATACATGAATATTCAAATATTGAAACGAGTGGTTTATGCTTATCCCTGGATTTGAATATATGTTTATCCCTGGATTTGAATATATGTTTAGTCATATGCATCATTCTTTTGAATTTCTGAGCAACAAAATGCCACTTAGCGTGTTCTAGTTGTATAATTTATGAATAATAGATATTAACGAGTTTATCAAAGTCGAAATATTTATAAATATAGTAAAATTCAGTGCTCTTCTGAAGTGATGAATTTTTCATTTTATTTTTGTATTTCATTTAAATATCTTTAAGAGAAAGTATGTACCACACATATTGATTGTAGTGATGAAACTTTGTCACATATGAATTGTGGTGATATTCATGTAGTTTTAATTTTTTTTCACTGATGTATATACTTCATTGTCATGTTGAATTTATATTAAGGAAAAATATTTTCCCTTCTAAAAACAGGATAAAAAGTGGTCATAAAAAGCACAGGCGTAAGCGTAAGAATAAAGTGAAACATCCTTCACAGATAACTGTTCCTCATGATCCACAAGGCTTTAATAAATGTTCTTTGGAGGTAAGATTTTACTGATATAATTTTTATTGATTTTTCTTTAAATTGTTCCTCAACGTTTCTTTCTGAGCTCAGATTTTTAAATTTCATGTTTAGAAAAGTAATTTGAAATTTCAGGTTTCTATTTATGATCTTTTGATGGCTTGATACAAATTTTACCCACATAGAGTTAAAATGTTGTATGTTTATGCCATTATATATGTTAAAATATTGTTCAAGACGTCCTAATCCTACATAAGTTCTAAATTAATTGAGGGAAAAGAGAGTACAGAAATAAAAAGTAGCAGCTGTCAATGAATTTTCAGTGCTAATGTATTTTTTCTCTCACTTATTTTTCACACTCTGACACTTATTTGATCTACTGCAATTAAATGACCATTTTATTACGAAGCTACTTAGGCTAAATCTTCCATGTAGTAAAACGAAAACTTAGTTGTTCCTTTTCTGAATCCTCATTTTGTGAGAGGTAAACTTCTCCCCCCCCCTATGAACATGGGAAAATTTTTTTTTTTTTTTTTTTTAAAATTTTTTTTTTTTTTTTTTTTTTTTTAGAATGTATGTACATGTTAGTTATCTTAAGAGAAATAGAATAACATAGATTCTTTAACAAGTAAAATTGATGTCTTGCGTGTTTTAAGGAAAATAATAAATACTTCTAGAGCTGAGTTTCAATAAAAGTTATGAAGTGTGTTAAATAACTGAAGATAAAATTGCTATCCCCCTTGTGAAATATAAGTGTGAGGAAAATAATTTCTGCACCTGTTTTCCATCATTTGATTTATTCTTTATGCACTTTTATTATATATAATTCCATTAATATCTGTTTAACAACTTTTCCAAAGCTTGCAAATTCAGCCTTTGTTTTCTGATTTGAAAATGTTTGTTAGATGTAATTTTAATGTATCTAAAAATATTATAAAATTTAATATTTGATGGGATACTTGTCATCCCCATCAAAATTTTACTGAAGTGTTCTTGTCATTCCTTGAAGTAGTAGGAAAAAGCCAGTTTTCATACTTGTCCTAGATTGGATGTTGCAGTTGTTTTTAGTGGCGTACATGTTCTAAGTCCTTTGTCATAATTAATGATCAGCAAATGGAATTTTTTTCACCGTATCCTCTTCAAGATGGACATTAAGATCACAAAAAGTCCAGCTATCTGGCATTCAACTAACTGGAATGCTGAAATAACCATAATGTTTTAGAATTTTAGGAATTTTTTTCCCTTGAAAAATTTAGTAAATGAGAGATCTGTAACCCCATTATAGAGCTGTTAATACTATTAACACATATACATTGTTATCAAACAATGTGATTTAGTGCCAGTAATGATTAAGCATGACATCACGACAAAATCATAAGAAGTTAATTTTGGTTTAATGCGAATTCTTGCTAATTCTTGCTATTCTTTTGAATCAATAAATGTAGTCTTTTGATATTCAGGTGGGAAACTAATCAGTTAATTGTTTTTATAATTTTATAAAAGAAAATTTGCCCACTGATTTGGCTTTTAATCTAAATTCCTTTTTATATATATACACTGGTTATCATAAATTAAGGGGAAAACACAAATATCACAATTACAGAAAAAGTTACACGTAGAATTTTATGAAATTCACCCACAGTATACAACACATAGTAAGGTATCAAATAACACAAAAAGAAATTACCAGACAATTATGATAGTTTAGAATGTATAAAATGAACAAATTGAGATTGTCAGTTTGCTATAGGAAAAGTACCTTCAATATGGAATGTGATCACTTCTAGAAGCAATACAGTGATGTGTGATGCTTTCAATTATGCGGTCTATCAGTTCCATAGGAAGCAAGAGCCATTGCTTTTGCAAAGCAGTTGCTAGCGCAGCAAGGGCCTGAGGGGGTGGATTGAGAGCAGCTAGATGTCTCCCTAAAGCATCCCAAACATGCTTAATAGGATTCAAGTCTGGTGATCAAACTGGCCACTCCATGTGCATAGTTGTTTCTTGTTGAAGATAATCTTCTATGATACAAGTCCTGTGTGGTCTTGCATTGTCGTCCTGTAACAGGAAAGCCTATTGCGCCGGCATATGGGCGCACATAAGAATCAAGGATGTTATCTCTGTAAACCTGAGCATTCATGGTTCCCCTTAGAAGGGCATGGAGGTCTGTGCGTCCACCCAAAGAGATGCCACCCCAAACACAGACACTGCCTCTTCCATATGCATCTCTTTCACGGATGTTTAATGGATGATGACGGGTTCCAGGTTTTCTCCATATCAAATAATGCCTACTATTGCTTTCTAGACTAAACCTGGACCTTTCTAGACTAAAGCCCTCCATTGATCAGGCGTCCAGTGGACATGTTGTCGTGCCCACTGCAAACAGTCCCTCCTATGGTGTGATGTGAGCAGCGTGCAAATGGCTGGTTGCTTCGCATACAGACCAACTTCGTGAAGCCTTCTATGCACAGTTGACGTTGACACCAATCTTCTGGTGGCTGCAACAAGGTAGGATCTAAGAAGAGTCGGAGTAGCGGTTCTATTCCTGCATACACATAATGTCAAATATGGATCATCGGCGCTCTTTGTAGTAGTTGACTGTTCTTGGCTGAACCTCCTGGATACCGAATCTCTGGTTTGAAATTGCCTCCAAAGTCTATGAACCACAGGACTCACATTCAGCCATCTGGCCACTTCTGCTTGACTGTGTCCTGCCTCTAGTCTCCCACTGACTCTCCATGGTAGTTTTACTGTCAAATGATGTTTGAAGGTCATTGGTACAAATTGGCTATCTCAGATTTCTGATGTCACCGTCACAGTGATATATGTGAGCTTACTCTCAAACATGGACGCTTATGCTCCTCGCAGATGACTTATTCCGAGTGTAGCGCCACTAATTTGCATATTGCAGTTTTGCTCAGCTACTCTTACTTGGCAACATTTCCACATTTTACACAGTTTGGCTTATTTTTGAGGAAGCTTTTGCTATCTTAATTTATGGTAACCAGTGTATATATACATTTAACTGTCCAAAATTTTCACATATCCGGAATTCAGCATTTCCTGAGCTTTCCGAATAGGCATGCCTTTACCGTATGAAATTTTAATTTTGGAGTTTTCACCTTTATTTTCATTTTCGCTTGCTCTCTCTTTTTTTTCTTCCTTACTGTAGTGAATCTAATTATTCGTGTCAACTTTTCTTGTGTTGCCAGTTAAATAAATTTAAGCAATGCTAATAGTGTTTTCCTCCTATTTATACCAAATATCCTATTATTGCGTATAATTTTAATGATTTTTACAGTTTATATGTTGCTTTTGCTTTTAAACTATACTGTGTTTAGGATGCACAGCATAATCATAAT